>JBBMKA010000022.1:5612672-5627224 GCA_037833695.1 Sechiopsis laciniata | reverse complement strand
ATAAATCCAGTAGCCCAAACAAGATGTCCAAATAAGAACATCCAAGCCCATACGGATAAACTATTCATACCAAAAGGGTTATATCCATTGATAAGTTGTGAAGAGTTTAACCATAGATAATCTCTTAACCACCCCATCAAATAGGTAGAAGATTCATTAAATTGTGAAACGTTACCCTGCCATAATGTGATGTGTTTCCAATGCCAATAAAAAGTAATCCATCCAATGGTATTTAACATCCAGAAAACTGCTAAATAAAATGCGTCCCAAGCAGAAATATCACAAGTACCGCCGCGCCCTGGCCCGTCACAAGGAAAACTATAACCAAAATCCTTTTTATCTGGCATTAACTTGGAACCACGTGCATCTAAAGCACCTTTTACTAAAATCAATGTAGTTGTATGCAAACCTAGAGCAATAGCATGATGAACCAAGAAGTCCCCAGGACCTATTGTTAAGAAGAGTGAATTACTATTCTCATTAACTGCATTCAACCAGCCCGGTAACCATATGCTTCGGCCTGCGTTGAATGCTGGGCCATTCGTTGAAGATAAGAGTACATCGAATCCATATGAAGTCTTACCATGAGCGGATTGTATCCATTGGGCAAATATGGGTTCGATCAAGATTTGTTTTTCCGGAGTACCAAAAGCGAGCATGACATCATTATGAACATAAAGGCCCAAGGTATGGAACCCAAGAAAGAGGCTGGCCCAACTTAAATGAGATATGATAGCTTCTTTATGGTCTAACATTCTTGCCAATACATTATCCTCATTCTGTTCCGGATTGTAATCTCTAATGAAGAATATAGCTCCATGAGCAAAAGCTCCTGTCATGATAAACCCTGCAATGTATTGGTGATGAGTATATAACGCAGCTTGAGTAGTAAAGTCTTGTGCTATGAATGCATAAGCAGGTAAAGAGTACATGTGTTGAGCTACTAAGGAAGTAATAACCCCTAAGGAGGCTAAAGCAAGACCTAATTGAAAATGAAGCGAATTATTGATTGTGTCATAAAGACCTTTATGTCCGCGCCCTAATCGACCCCCTGGAGGAATATGTGCTTCTAAAAGATCTTTGATACTGTGCCCAATCCCGAAGTTGGTTCTATACATATGACCTGCAATCAGGAAAAGAATTGCGATAGCTAAATGATGATGAGCAATATCGGTCAGCCATAAACTTTGTGTTTGTGGATGGAATCCACCGAGAAGGGTTAGAATGGCAGTTCCCGCTCCTTGGGAAGTACTAAATAAATGGCTACTCGAATCAGGGTTTTGGGCATAAAGATTCCACTGACCCGTAAAAAGTGGTCCCAACCCTTGAGGATGGGGTAATACGTCTAAAAAATTATTCCATCTAACGTACTGTCCCCTGGATCCGGGAATAGCTACATGAACTAAATGTCCTGTCCAAGCCAAAGAACTTACTCCAAAAAGTCCTGACAAATGATGATTTAGACGAGATTCTGCATTTTTGAACCACGAAACACTTGGTTTCCATTTCGGTTGTAGGTGTAACCAACCCGCTATTAAGGATATAGCAGAAAGAAATAATAGAAAAAGAGCTCCAGTATAAAGATCTTCATTAGTGCGTAATCCGATTGTATACCACCACTGATAAACACCGGAATAAGCGATATTCACTGGACCGGTAGCACCTCCTCGAGTAAAAGCTTCCACAGCCGGTTGACCAAAATGAGGATCCCAAATTGCATGAGCAATGGGTCTTACATGTAAAGGGTCTTGTATCCATGACTCAAAATTTCCTTGCCAAGCTACATGAAAGAGATTTCCGGACGTCCACAGAAAAATTATTGCTAACTGACCAAAGTGAGAAGCAAAAATATTCTGATAAAGACGTTCCTCAGTAATATCATCATGACTCTCGAAGTCATGTGCGGTAGCAATACCAAACCAAATACGACGAGTAGTGGGGTCCTGAGCTAAGCCTTGGCTAAACCTTGGAAATCTTAATGCCATAATGCCTTTCAAATCCTCCTAGCCATTATCCTACTGCAATAATTCTTGCTAAGAAGAATGCCCATGTTGTGGCAATTCCACCCAGAAGGTAATGGGTTACTCCTACAGCACGTCCTTGTACAATGCTCAAGGCTCTAGGCTGAGTAGCAGGAGCAACTTTTAATTTGTTATGAGCCCAAACGATGGATTCAATGAGTTCTTGCCAATAACCACGGCCGCTGAATAGAAACATTAAACTGAAAGCCCATACAAAATGAGCACCCAAGAAAAAAAGACCATATGCAGATAATGAGGAACCATAAGACTGAATTACCTGAGATGCCTGTGCCCATAAGAAATCTCGGAGCCACCCATTAATAGTAATGGAACTCTGCGCAAAGTTTCCTCCTGTAATATGAGTTACTACTCCTTGATCACTTATAGTACCCCAAACATCCGACTGCATTTTCCAACTGAAATGGAAAATAACTACCGAAATGGAATTGTACATCCAGAATAGACCTAAGAAGACATGATCCCAGGCGGATACTTGACATGTCCCCCCTCTTCCAGGTCCATCACAAGGGAAACGAAAACCAAGATTTGCTTTATCGGGGATCAAACGGGAACTGCGAGCAAATAGAACACCCTTCAGTAGTATCAATACAGTTACGTGGATCGTAAATGCATGAATATGATGGACTAAAAAGTCTGCGGTTCCTAATGGAATAGGTAACAAAGCAACTTTGCCGCCTACTGCTACCAACTCACCACCTCCCCAAGTTAAGCTGGTACTTGCTGTTGCACCAGGAGCTGTTATGCCAGGTGCTAAAGCATGGGTGTTTTGTACCCATTGAGCAAGGATGGGTTGTAATTGTATAGCGGTATCTGAAAACATATCTTGGGGACGCCCTAAAGCACTCATGGTATCATTATGAATATACAAGCCAAAACTGTGAAAACCTAAAAATATACATACCCAGTTAAGATGTGATATGATTGCATCGCGGTGTCTAAGGACACGATCTAATAGATCGTTGTATCGAGTAGTTGGATCGTAATCTCTTACCATAAAAATTGCTGCATGTGCAGCAGCACCAACTATAAGAAACCCACCGATCCACATGTGATGGGTGAACAACGAAAGTTGTGTACCATAGTCAATAGCTAGGTATGGATAGGGAGGCATGGAATACATATGGTGAGCTACAACAATGGTTAAAGAACCTAACATAGCGAGGTTAAGAGATAATTGAGCATGCCACGATGTTGTTAGGATTTCATAGAGTCCCTTATGGCCCTGCCCTGTAAATGGACCTTTATGAGCCTCTAAAATGTCTTTAAGGCCATGACCGATGCCCCAGTTAGTTCTATACATATGACCTGCGATCAGGAAAAGAATAGCAATAGCTAAATGATGGTGTGCAATATCGGTCAACCATAGACCACCTGTTATTGGGTCCAATCCTCCACGAAAAGTAAGAAATTCTGCGTATTTTGACCAATTCAAGGTGAAAAAGGGGGTTGCTCCCTCGGCAAAACTAGGATAAAGTTGAGCCAAAAGGTTCCGATTTAAGATAAATTCATGAGGAAGTGGTATTTCTTTAGGATCAACTCCAGCGTCGAGAAATTGGTTAATCGGTAAAGATACATGGATTTGGTGTCCCGCCCAAGAAAGAGACCCAAGTCCTAATAACCCCGCTAGGTGGTGATTTAACATGGATTCCACATCTTGGAACCAAGCCAATTTTGGGGCGGCTTTATGATAATGGAACCAACCGGCAAAAAGCATTAACGATGCAAAGACCAATGCCCCAATGGCGGTACAATAAAGTTGTAATTCATTAGTTATTCCAGATGCTCGCCAAATCTGAAAAAAACCGGAGGTTATTTGTATTCCTCGGAAACCCCCACCCACATCACCATTCAATATTTCTTGACCCACTATTGGCCAAACTACCTGGGCACTGGGTGCAATGTGAGTAGGATCACTTAGCCATGCTTCATAATTTGAAAAACGGGCGCCATGGAAGTACATCCCACTCAACCAAAGAAAGATAATGGAGAGTTGACCGAAATGAGCACTAAATACTTTTCGAGAGATCTCCTCCAAATCACTGGTATGACTATCGAAATCGTGAGCATCAGCATGTAGGTTCCAGATCCAAGTGGTAGTATCGGGGCCTTTAGCTATTGTTCTTGAGAAATGGCCGGGTCTGGCCCATTCCTCGAAAGAGGTTTTTATAGGATCCCTATCTACAACAATTTTAACTTCTGGTTCCGGCGAACGAATAATCATTAAGTCCTCCTCTTTCCGGACAACACATACAAAGAGACCCGCCAATCATCAAGTTTTTAGTGAACCTCCGAAAGATAGCTATTTTTTTTTATGATTAATCCTTTTTTTCCTATCTCCCATCCATCTATTTAGTTATTCACTAGAGCAATTATGATATTGAAGTCAATCCGAGGCAAGTGTTCGGATCTATTATGACATAACGATTAGGTGCCCAAGGGGCCTGTTTTTCCTCGGAAAGTACTTTCCCGGCGAAACGAAAAAACAATTTTTTTTTGCAACCTAAACCTAGTACACTTATATCTGAATGTATAAGTACCCATATGAATCTACTTCTATGAAATATTCTATTCCTTTACTAGAAATTACAAGATCATTCATTAGGATTAATAAGATCCATTGCTATATCTTATCCATATTTAGTCATTCCACCGTATCTTGTATCTTTCTTTTACTAGCTTTATTAGTTTTATTCTATACCGTTTTATCTCTATGAGATACCATACAATGATTTTATAAAGAAAGGATATAATGAAACTCTTGATTGGATCTTTTCATGGGAACACGATCTATTTTATTTGATTGATGGATCCAACAACTAATTTTAATGAATTAAAAAAGGGAGTGGTCTTATTCAAAACGCCTCGTGATCTTCAACCAATTTTGTGCTTCAATATAATTATCCGGACTAAGCGCTATAGCTTGTTTCCAATACTCAGCAGCTTGATCGGACCAAGCCTCTGCAATTTCAGAATCATCTTGTAGAATGGCCTGTTCTCCCCGGTCGGAATAGGTAGCTCCTTCCCTTCGAACCGTACTTGAGAGTTTCCTACCTCATACGGCTCGACAATCGATTCTTTTTGCTTGCGCCCCGTCTTAATCTACCTTATGTTAATTGAATTAGATTTGTCATATTGTCATAAAAGTATCCCATTTTTGTTGGGTTAGCCAGAAGAAGTTAATTACATAAGTTTAAAACTCTAATTTTTTGATCAATAAAAAGCTTTATCTTTTCTCCCACCTTCAGAGGAATGAAGTATGGATCGACCCTATATCCTATATATAATAGTGTTAAAATATAGTGTTAGAATTCTCTGAAAGGTAACTATCTCGATTGCATATATGGAATTTATATAATATAGATATAGAATTTTTGAAAAAGACTTTCCTCCCTAATATCCTAATATAATATAAGAAAAAAGAACTTACGATCTTTGGGATCTGATGCTCCACCGCTGCTCAATACCTTAGTGGATAAACTCTATTACATAATTTGATTCCTAACTTTTATCCTGTATCACGGGATAAGTAAGCAAAGCAGTTCTTAACTCTATCGACCAAATAGCTTGCTAATTGATCTTTACGGTGCTTTCTCTATCAATTCAATCCTTTATCCATGGAGTATATAGGCTTTATCCATTTCTTCTTCATTTTGGTTCTCGTGAAGTCTCTTTACTTGCTACAGCTGATAAAAACCGTTGCTTTAGACGACGCATATGTAGAAAACCTATTTCATTCTAGTATTTACTAGTTAATTGGATCTTTTTTCCTTCTTTCTATAGTAGAGATAGTCGCACGTAATGACAGATCACGGCCATATTATTAAAAGCTTGTGGTAAGAATGGGTTTCGTTCCAGTGCCCGGAAATAATATTCCAAAGCCCTTGTATGCTCTCCGTTGCTTGTGTGTATAAGTCCTATGTTATAGAGTATATAACTTCGATCATAGGGATCAATTTCTGGTCGCGTAGCTTCATAATAATTTTGTAAAGCTTCCGCATAATTTCCTTCGGATTGAGCCAACATCCGTTACGGTCGTTCATTCTATTCAAAGAATCTCCGTTCCAGAACCGTACGTGAGATTTTCATTTCATATGGCTCCTCCCTTCTTTCTGCGCATAGTACTAAGGGAAATAATCCATGAAATTCAAATTTGACTATTCTCATTATGAACTGAAAGGAGCTAGTATTTTTACAAGAAATCTCTAGCCAGCCTTCCTGTAAGAGGTTTTTTATTAACACCAACTGTATTAGTACTAGATGGAAATGGTAACTCCAACAATTTCTTTGTCCTCAACGCCCCCTATTTCCAGGAATTAGTCACTTCAACGATCTTTGATGGTTATACGGATACCCAAAGTACGAACGAGATGGATGTTTGTTGTCCCAACCATTCTTGTTAGCCCCGATACCGATAAGGAAAAGGGTAATTTATAACAAAGTTTTCATGTTGTTGATTCCTAGGTGTAGTGCTTCTTCCCCTATGCTGCCTATTGGTACTAGTGGAGTAGGATTGACTCGCAATACGGAACCCATAGGTGTAACCTTTCGCTAAATACTAAAATCAACAATTGAAGCATCCGAGGCTGCATCAATCGAGGATACACGACAGAAGGAATTGTTCTATCTACAAACTTCACCTTCACCAAGCGTGGGTTTATTTTAATAATTTGGTTTTTTCTATCTCGAACCATGTCTCTTTTCTTTCTCGTAATACTGGACCTAAAAAAAAAGAATCAAATCGCACCATCTCTGTAATAGGTAAATGCCTTTTTTTCTCCGGAAGTTGTCGGAATTATTCGTAATAAGATATTGGCCACAATTGAAGAGGTCTTATCAATAAAATTTGCATTTATCTGAGATCTTGGCATAATTAACAATCCATTCTATAATTCTTTTCATTACCCTTAGGGTAGGGGGAAAATGATCCCGCAAACTAAAGGAATTGTACGGTACGAAATAATACGAAATAACATAAAATAAAAACAGACTAATTATAAAAAAAGATGTGGACCTTTTGTTTGGGTTGGACAAGGAGAGATATGAAATATTGAAATCAGATTCGATTTCATTCGAATTTCGTAGTATAACAATGAACGGAACTATAATAAATATTTCATCTAAGTTGAATAACCAAGGATTGTACTGCGGATTCTGATAATTTGAGAAGTTTTTATTTGGTTATGATCCAAAGAAGAAACAAAAAACAAAACGAAATAATTTTTCTATAAACAAAATGGATTAGACTAAGGTAAGTATCCGTTTTGTTTTTTGTTTCTTCTTTGGATCATAACCAAATAAAAACTTCTCAAATTATCAGAATCCGCAGTACAATCCTTGGTTATTCAACTTAGATGAAATATTTATTATAGTTCCGTTCATTGTTATACTACGAAATTCGAATGAAATCGAATCTGATTTCAATATTTCATATCTCTCCTTGTCCAACCCAAACAAAAGGTCCACATCTTTTTTTATAATTAGTCTGTTTTTATTTTATGTTATTTCGTATTATTTCGTACCGTACAATTCCTTTAGTTTGCGGGATCATTTTCCCCCTACCCTAAGGGTAATGAAAAGAATTATAGAATGGATTGTTAATTATGCCAAGATCTCAGATAAATGCAAATTTTATTGATAAGACCTCTTCAATTGTGGCCAATATCTTATTACGAATAATTCCGACAACTTCCGGAGAAAAAAAGGCATTTACCTATTACAGAGATGGTGCGATTTGATTCTTTTTTTTTAGGTCCAGTATTACGAGAAAGAAAAGAGACATGGTTCGAGATAGAAAAAACCAAATTATTAAAATAAACCCACGCTTGGTGAAGGTGAAGTTTGTAGATAGAACAATTCCTTCTGTCGTGTATCCTCGATTGATGCAGCCTCGGATGCTTCAATTGTTGATTTTAGTATTTAGCGAAAGGTTACACCTATGGGTTCCGTATTGCGAGTCAATCCTACTCCACTAGTACCAATAGGCAGCATAGGGGAAGAAGCACTACACCTAGGAATCAACAACATGAAAACTTTGTTATAAATTACCCTTTTCCTTATCGGTATCGGGGCTAACAAGAATGGTTGGGACAACAAACATCCATCTCGTTCGTACTTTGGGTATCCGTATAACCATCAAAGATCGTTGAAGTGACTAATTCCTGGAAATAGGGGGCGTTGAGGACAAAGAAATTGTTGGAGTTACCATTTCCATCTAGTACTAATACAGTTGGTGTTAATAAAAAACCTCTTACAGGAAGGCTGGCTAGAGATTTCTTGTAAAAATACTAGCTCCTTTCAGTTCATAATGAGAATAGTCAAATTTGAATTTCATGGATTATTTCCCTTAGTACTATGCGCAGAAAGAAGGGAGGAGCCATATGAAATGAAAATCTCACGTACGGTTCTGGAACGGAGATTCTTTGAATAGAATGAACGACCGTAACGGATGTTGGCTCAATCCGAAGGAAATTATGCGGAAGCTTTACAAAATTATTATGAAGCTACGCGACCAGAAATTGATCCCTATGATCGAAGTTATATACTCTATAACATAGGACTTATACACACAAGCAACGGAGAGCATACAAGGGCTTTGGAATATTATTTCCGGGCACTGGAACGAAACCCATTCTTACCACAAGCTTTTAATAATATGGCCGTGATCTGTCATTACGTGCGACTATCTCTACTATAGAAAGAAGGAAAAAAGATCCAATTAACTAGTAAATACTAGAATGAAATAGGTTTTCTACATATGCGTCGTCTAAAGCAACGGTTTTTATCAGCTGTAGCAAGTAAAGAGACTTCACGAGAACCAAAATGAAGAAGAAATGGATAAAGCCTATATACTCCATGGATAAAGGATTGAATTGATAGAGAAAGCACCGTAAAGATCAATTAGCAAGCTATTTGGTCGATAGAGTTAAGAACTGCTTTGCTTACTTATCCCGTGATACAGGATAAAAGTTAGGAATCAAATTATGTAATAGAGTTTATCCACTAAGGTATTGAGCAGCGGTGGAGCATCAGATCCCAAAGATCGTAAGTTCTTTTTTCTTATATTATATTAGGATATTAGGGAGGAAAGTCTTTTTCAAAAATTCTATATCTATATTATATAAATTCCATATATGCAATCGAGATAGTTACCTTTCAGAGAATTCTAACACTATATTTTAACACTATTATATATAGGATATAGGGTCGATCCATACTTCATTCCTCTGAAGGTGGGAGAAAAGATAAAGCTTTTTATTGATCAAAAAATTAGAGTTTTAAACTTATGTAATTAACTTCTTCTGGCTAACCCAACAAAAATGGGATACTTTTATGACAATATGACAAATCTAATTCAATTAACATAAGGTAGATTAAGACGGGGCGCAAGCAAAAAGAATCGATTGTCGAGCCGTATGAGGTAGGAAACTCTCAAGTACGGTTCGAAGGGAAGGAGCTACCTATTCCGACCGGGGAGAACAGGCCATTCTACAAGATGATTCTGAAATTGCAGAGGCTTGGTCCGATCAAGCTGCTGAGTATTGGAAACAAGCTATAGCGCTTAGTCCGGATAATTATATTGAAGCACAAAATTGGTTGAAGATCACGAGGCGTTTTGAATAAGACCACTCCCTTTTTTAATTCATTAAAATTAGTTGTTGGATCCATCAATCAAATAAAATAGATCGTGTTCCCATGAAAAGATCCAATCAAGAGTTTCATTATATCCTTTCTTTATAAAATCATTGTATGGTATCTCATAGAGATAAAACGGTATAGAATAAAACTAATAAAGCTAGTAAAAGAAAGATACAAGATACGGTGGAATGACTAAATATGGATAAGATATAGCAATGGATCTTATTAATCCTAATGAATGATCTTGTAATTTCTAGTAAAGGAATAGAATATTTCATAGAAGTAGATTCATATGGGTACTTATACATTCAGATATAAGTGTACTAGGTTTAGGTTGCAAAAAAAAATTGTTTTTTCGTTTCGCCGGGAAAGTACTTTCCGAGGAAAAACAGGCCCCTTGGGCACCTAATCGTTATGTCATAATAGATCCGAACACTTGCCTCGGATTGACTTCAATATCATAATTGCTCTAGTGAATAACTAAATAGATGGATGGGAGATAGGAAAAAAAGGATTAATCATAAAAAAAAATAGCTATCTTTCGGAGGTTCACTAAAAACTTGATGATTGGCGGGTCTCTTTGTATGTGTTGTCCGGAAAGAGGAGGACTTAATGATTATTCGTTCGCCGGAACCAGAAGTTAAAATTGTTGTAGATAGGGATCCTATAAAAACCTCTTTCGAGGAATGGGCCAGACCCGGCCATTTCTCAAGAACAATAGCTAAAGGCCCCGATACTACCACTTGGATCTGGAACCTACATGCTGATGCTCACGATTTCGATAGTCATACCAGTGATTTGGAGGAGATCTCTCGAAAAGTATTTAGTGCTCATTTCGGTCAACTCTCCATTATCTTTCTTTGGTTGAGTGGGATGTACTTCCATGGCGCCCGTTTTTCAAATTATGAAGCATGGCTAAGTGATCCTACTCACATTGCACCCAGTGCCCAGGTAGTTTGGCCAATAGTGGGTCAAGAAATATTGAATGGTGATGTGGGTGGGGGTTTCCGAGGAATACAAATAACCTCCGGTTTTTTTCAGATTTGGCGAGCATCTGGAATAACTAATGAATTACAACTTTATTGTACCGCCATTGGGGCATTGGTCTTTGCATCGTTAATGCTTTTTGCCGGTTGGTTCCATTATCATAAAGCCGCCCCAAAATTGGCTTGGTTCCAAGATGTGGAATCCATGTTAAATCACCACCTAGCGGGGTTATTAGGACTTGGGTCTCTTTCTTGGGCGGGACACCAAATCCATGTATCTTTACCGATTAACCAATTTCTCGACGCTGGAGTTGATCCTAAAGAAATACCACTTCCTCATGAATTTATCTTAAATCGGAACCTTTTGGCTCAACTTTATCCTAGTTTTGCCGAGGGAGCAACCCCCTTTTTCACCTTGAATTGGTCAAAATACGCAGAATTTCTTACTTTTCGTGGAGGATTGGACCCAATAACAGGTGGTCTATGGTTGACCGATATTGCACACCATCATTTAGCTATTGCTATTCTTTTCCTGATCGCAGGTCATATGTATAGAACTAACTGGGGCATCGGTCATGGCCTTAAAGACATTTTAGAGGCTCATAAAGGTCCATTTACAGGGCAGGGCCATAAGGGACTCTATGAAATCCTAACAACATCGTGGCATGCTCAATTATCTCTTAACCTCGCTATGTTAGGTTCTTTAACCATTGTTGTAGCTCACCATATGTATTCCATGCCTCCCTATCCATACCTAGCTATTGACTATGGTACACAACTTTCGTTGTTCACCCATCACATGTGGATCGGTGGGTTTCTTATAGTTGGTGCTGCTGCACATGCAGCAATTTTTATGGTAAGAGATTACGATCCAACTACTCGATACAACGATCTATTAGATCGTGTCCTTAGACACCGCGATGCAATCATATCACATCTTAACTGGGTATGTATATTTTTAGGTTTTCACAGTTTTGGCTTGTATATTCATAATGATACCATGAGTGCTTTAGGGCGTCCCCAAGATATGTTTTCAGATACCGCTATACAATTACAACCCATCCTTGCTCAATGGGTACAAAACACCCATGCTTTAGCACCTGGCATAACAGCTCCTGGTGCAACAGCAAGTACCAGCTTAACTTGGGGAGGTGGTGAGTTGGTAGCAGTAGGCGGCAAAGTTGCTTTGTTACCTATTCCATTAGGAACCGCAGACTTTTTAGTCCATCATATTCATGCATTTACGATCCACGTAACTGTATTGATACTACTGAAGGGTGTTCTATTTGCTCGCAGTTCCCGTTTGATCCCCGATAAAGCAAATCTTGGTTTTCGTTTCCCTTGTGATGGACCTGGAAGAGGGGGGACATGTCAAGTATCCGCCTGGGATCATGTCTTCTTAGGTCTATTCTGGATGTACAATTCCATTTCGGTAGTTATTTTCCATTTCAGTTGGAAAATGCAGTCGGATGTTTGGGGTACTATAAGTGATCAAGGAGTAGTAACTCATATTACAGGAGGAAACTTTGCGCAGAGTTCCATTACTATTAATGGGTGGCTCCGAGATTTCTTATGGGCACAGGCATCTCAGGTAATTCAGTCTTATGGTTCCTCATTATCTGCATATGGTCTTTTTTTCTTGGGTGCTCATTTTGTATGGGCTTTCAGTTTAATGTTTCTATTCAGCGGCCGTGGTTATTGGCAAGAACTCATTGAATCCATCGTTTGGGCTCATAACAAATTAAAAGTTGCTCCTGCTACTCAGCCTAGAGCCTTGAGCATTGTACAAGGACGTGCTGTAGGAGTAACCCATTACCTTCTGGGTGGAATTGCCACAACATGGGCATTCTTCTTAGCAAGAATTATTGCAGTAGGATAATGGCTAGGAGGATTTGAAAGGCATTATGGCATTAAGATTTCCAAGGTTTAGCCAAGGCTTAGCTCAGGACCCCACTACTCGTCGTATTTGGTTTGGTATTGCTACCGCACATGACTTCGAGAGTCATGATGATATTACTGAGGAACGTCTTTATCAGAATATTTTTGCTTCTCACTTTGGTCAGTTAGCAATAATTTTTCTGTGGACGTCCGGAAATCTCTTTCATGTAGCTTGGCAAGGAAATTTTGAGTCATGGATACAAGACCCTTTACATGTAAGACCCATTGCTCATGCAATTTGGGATCCTCATTTTGGTCAACCGGCTGTGGAAGCTTTTACTCGAGGAGGTGCTACCGGTCCAGTGAATATCGCTTATTCCGGTGTTTATCAGTGGTGGTATACAATCGGATTACGCACTAATGAAGATCTTTATACTGGAGCTCTTTTTCTATTATTTCTTTCTGCTATATCCTTAATAGCGGGTTGGTTACACCTACAACCGAAATGGAAACCAAGTGTTTCGTGGTTCAAAAATGCAGAATCTCGTCTAAATCATCATTTGTCAGGACTTTTTGGAGTAAGTTCTTTGGCTTGGACAGGACATTTAGTTCATGTAGCTATTCCCGGATCCAGGGGACAGTACGTTAGATGGAATAATTTTTTAGACGTATTACCCCATCCTCAAGGGTTGGGACCACTTTTTACGGGTCAGTGGAATCTTTATGCCCAAAACCCTGATTCGAGTAGCCATTTATTTAGTACTTCCCAAGGAGCGGGAACTGCCATTCTAACCCTTCTCGGTGGATTCCATCCACAAACACAAAGTTTATGGCTGACCGATATTGCTCATCATCATTTAGCTATCGCAATTCTTTTCCTGATTGCAGGTCATATGTATAGAACCAACTTCGGGATTGGGCACAGTATCAAAGATCTTTTAGAAGCACATATTCCTCCAGGGGGTCGATTAGGGCGCGGACATAAAGGTCTTTATGACACAATCAATAATTCGCTTCATTTTCAATTAGGTCTTGCTTTAGCCTCCTTAGGGGTTATTACTTCCTTAGTAGCTCAACACATGTACTCTTTACCTGCTTATGCATTCATAGCACAAGACTTTACTACTCAAGCTGCGTTATATACTCATCACCAATACATTGCAGGGTTTATCATGACAGGAGCTTTTGCTCATGGAGCTATATTCTTCATTAGAGATTACAATCCGGAACAGAATGAGGATAATGTATTGGCAAGAATGTTAGACCATAAAGAAGCTATCATATCTCATTTAAGTTGGGCCAGCCTCTTTCTTGGGTTCCATACCTTGGGCCTTTATGTTCATAATGATGTCATGCTCGCTTTTGGTACTCCGGAAAAACAAATCTTGATCGAACCCATATTTGCCCAATGGATACAATCCGCTCATGGTAAGACTTCATATGGATTCGATGTACTCTTATCTTCAACGAATGGCCCAGCATTCAACGCAGGCCGAAGCATATGGTTACCGGGCTGGTTGAATGCAGTTAATGAGAATAGTAATTCACTCTTCTTAACAATAGGTCCTGGGGACTTCTTGGTTCATCATGCTATTGCTCTAGGTTTGCATACAACTACATTGATTTTAGTAAAAGGTGCTTTAGATGCACGTGGTTCCAAGTTAATGCCAGATAAAAAGGATTTTGGTTATAGTTTTCCTTGTGACGGGCCAGGGCGCGGCGGTACTTGTGATATTTCTGCTTGGGACGCATTTTATTTAGCAGTTTTCTGGATGTTAAATACCATTGGATGGATTACTTTTTATTGGCATTGGAAACACATCACATTATGGCAGGGTAACGTTTCACAATTTAATGAATCTTCTACCTATTTGATGGGGTGGTTAAGAGATTATCTATGGTTAAACTCTTCACAACTTATCAATGGATATAACCCTTTTGGTATGAATAGTTTATCCGTATGGGCTTGGATGTTCTTATTTGGACATCTTGTTTGGGCTACTGGATTTAT
>JBBMKA010000022.1:5583517-5595648 GCA_037833695.1 Sechiopsis laciniata | reverse complement strand
TGGAACTACCTTCCTAAATAATTTATATTTATTTATTCATTTTAGTGGTTCCTAATTAGTAGGAAGCTAGTTATTGGATGTTATTTTTAGACTTGAGAATCCCTATTTAAGGACCTTGTACGAGAATCATTCAAGTTTTATGCAAATATATTCTAACTTTGTTTATCTCTTGCTTTTAGAGAAAACTAAGACTTTCCTTTGCTATTTCAACTTTGGCATGTTGAATAGTGATCTAAGGTCTCTAATTCAAGCTAAGTGGTGAATTCTTTATCTTAGATTGAATTTGGTTTGTCCTAAGAATCCAATTTGCGTGGTGTAATCTGTATCGCAAGTTTTTCTAGTTCTATCTTTGTCTCATTCCAATTCGATCCTGATTTGTGTGATTGCTTATTTAGGTAATTATACAACACATGACATTGATGTTAGTGCTAAAAAGAGTTGATTCAACCCCTTTTTAGGAGTCTACATGATGTTTATGTGAAATTTGCATATTTGATTTTTTGTTGATATTAAATCTGTGGTAGAGTTTTCATATTTGATTTTTTTTTTTTTTTTTTGAGACGAGCAATTTATGTTTTGCAGTAAGTGAGAAAGAGCTTATTAGAAAAAGTCTATGTTAAAAAAACACAACTTTTCTATAAAAAAATTTATTTAAATATTTAATCTTTTAATTATCAAATCATATATTAAGTTAGTTGAACTCAACTTTATACTTAAAAAAAGGCTGAAGTATAAAAAATGCTCTTAAATTTTGAAAAGTTTTAAAATTGCTCATGAACTTTAACAAAAGTTTTAAAAATGCCCTCACCGTTAAAATTGGATGAAAACCATTAAAATTTAGTTTAAAAAATACCTCTAAACTTGTAAGATGTTTAAAAAATAGTCCTTAATCTTAAAAAAATATAGAATAGTAATGACAATGTTAAATTTTTGTTTCAATAATACTATAGATATTTAATTGTGCTCGTAAAAGACAAATTTTCCTTTTGTTTTTCTAACTTATGAATTATTTTTATGTAAATATTAATTGTTTTATACTTGAATTTTGTTGAGAATCTCATATTGAAAATGTGATGATACCTCTTAACATTATAAGATTAATGAGTTATTCCCTCATTGTGGATTGATTTTAAGATGAAATCTTATGTTATTCTAATATTATATCAGAAATTCATTAAATTATTTAAGTATGAATACCGGATGCCTTTCATCTAGGAATCCTAGGATGCCCAAGAATATAGGATACCTGGTATTCTTCTATTACCCTAAAATGAACATGATAATCCAAATGCTCATTTCTGAAAATCTTTGATTACCTCAATGTGAACGGCCCTCAAAGTTAATTTCTAGAAATAAATAAATAAATAAAATTTACGAGAGGAATCAAATTAAATTTAAAAAATTATTATAAATATGACTACTTTTAAAACAAATTAGCAACTATAATTATTGGTATTAATGAGTATTGTCGCATATTTTCTTATAATAATATATTAATAATGAGTATTTATAATAAACTATTAAAACACATTATTGACTATGAACGCAAATATTTTTAAATTTGGCTACAGTTATAATTAGTTTGTGAGAACAGTTTATCAAATACAATTTATCAAAAACAAATAAAGAAAGTTATCATTCTTTTTATAATTTTTTTTAAAAATCATTTAGAAAAATTATAATATATTCACATTTTATATTTATTTTTATTAATATTATTCAATGATTAATATAACTTTAAATTTACAAATTTTTTGTTATTAAAATTAGATAATTGAAAATCTAGAAATTAAAATGAAATAAGTGTTTAAAATTAAAACGAAATAAGAGTCTAAAATATACATATAAATCAAATAAAAATTAGAGATCAAAACTAAGAACTAAAAATTTTTTTTTTTTCTGAAAAGAAAAAACAATAACTTACCGAAGACTAAAAAACAGTAGTGAGTTGTCATTACTATTCATTTGACCCCATTTGTTCCCCCTCCTTCTCTCTCTCTCATCATTGGAAAATGGAATAAATTTAAAAAAAAAAAAACAAAAACAAAACAGTTTCTTATCATCTCACTGCACACATGGCACATCCCTTTGTCTAATTCCAGATTTCACCCTCCATCCCCTTCAACATCTAGATTTTGCTTCTCCTAACAAAAATTCTTCTTTTTTTTTTTTTAATTATTTAATATTATAATCCCCCAAAAAAATAACCCCCCCAAAACCCAGTCAGCTAAAGCTTCCTCCATGAAAACTGATCTTGAAGCTCCCCTGTCGGTTCTACAAGAAAATCACAGTCGCTTGTCCACTCGCCACGTGTCCTCCCTTGTTCTTCATTTGTATTGCTAATAGTACAGAATCTTTTGCTCTGATCTCTGTGTGTTTGTCACGTCCCTTTCCCTCACCGCTGCTTATATAATCCTTTTTGGTCCATTCCATTTTTTCTTGGAGTTTGCTCATTTACAAAAATTTAAAAGGCTCAATTCCATTTCTAGCCTTCTCTCAACTCCAATTCTTCAGGTTTTTACTTCATCTCTTCCATTTTTGGCTCATGGGTTTTTTCTCTTTTTTCTCTTTTCTGATGTTTGTTTCCTTTTTTTTTTCCCTTCTGGGGCTTCTTTTTGCTTAATTTCTTTAGTTTTTTCATGGGGTTGTTGAGTTTTTTCAACCCCTTTTTGTGTTTTTTTTAAAAGTTGTTGTGATAATATTAAATAATCAATTTGGGGTTTCTTCTGTGGGTATTTTTACCCAATTTAGACACACATCCTTTCTTTTTCCTCAGTCCTCTGTTTCTTCTCATGAATTCTTGAATTTTTGTTATGGTGTTTTTTTAATCATTTATTTGTTTACATACTTAATTATGTACTTTATTTATTTGAAGTGCCATTAAATATTGGTTTAGTTAATGGGGACAGGGCATGAGATCTTTATTAATTATTTCTTTTCTTGGTCAATTGCTAAACTAGATTTTGTTGGTTTTGTGGAATAATTTGTGGGGGTTTCTTGTTTTCTACTTTTGAAGTGTCAAAGTATGGAAAATAGCTTGGTATTGTTCCGGTTTGAATTTTTTTTTAGGGTTCTTTTTTACCTTAATGGTTTCATTTTTGACAGATATTTTGTGTTAAGGCAAGCCATGAATTATTGTTTTCCTGATTGGAATTTTGAAGGTGACCTTCCTCCAAACAACCATAAGAAATCAATGGGGTTGGCTCTTTTTCTCTTTTTTTTTTCTCCTTCTAAATGTTTGAAAGTTCAAATTTTGGTACATTCTAAAGTCTTCAAGTTTGGATTGGGATTTTGCAGACCTGAACATGAAGATCTTGTGGAGCTTTTATGGAGAAATGGGCAAGTGGTATTACAGAGCCAAAAGGCTAAAAAACCAAGTTTGATTGCTAATGAAGTTAGACCAATTCAGAAACAGAATCAACCACTTTACAGGAGTAATGTGTCTTGTGGAAATTCGAGCAATTTGATTCACGATGATGAAACTGTCTCTTGGATACGGGATCCGCTCGAGAATCCCTTTGAGAAGGAGTTTTGTTCTAATTTCTTCTCTGAATTGCAGCCTGCTGATCCTATTGAGATTGCTAAGCAGCCCATCAAGAATTTTCATGATGACAGGCATCCTAGATTTGGTTCCTTTGATACTAATAATCATATAACTTTTGGAAATTCTCCGAAGACGAATTCAAATCTTATAAACACAATGCCCCCTCCGAGATTCCAGTTTCCTGATTCGACACGACAGAACAAGGATTTAGGACATTCAGGGAAAATGGTGACAGCATCATCAAATGTGGGGAGGGAGTCTGGAAACTTAATACAAGGAGAGGGTAGAGATTGTTCAGCAATGACAGTTGGTTCGAGCCACTGTGGAAGCAACCAAGTTCCTTATCCAAATGACCTCGATGGGAGCCGGGTTTCGACCAGTGGCTTTGGAAAGGCTGGTCTATCTGCTAGTCTCTCCAAGGAAGATAATAGAAAAATGGTTCCACAAGGTGAGAGGGGCAAAACTGAGACCATGGATCCAACTTCCACTTCATCCTCAGGCGGTTCAGGAAGTAGTATGGATAGAAGTAGGGTAGTTGGACAATCTACTGGAGGTAATTGCAACAAACGAAAAGGCCTAGATGGAGAAGAATTCGAGTGCCAAAGCGAGGTAAAAATACTAAGCATTTGATCTGTCTTGGACCCCATTGGTTATACTCTCTAGATTTTAACATAATGGTACAAAACATTTGTAGACTGCTGAGCTCGAATTAGCTGAGGGGAACAAGGCAGCTCCACGATCCGGTTCTTCTCGCAGGACTCGTGCTGCTGAAGTACATAACCTTTCAGAAAAAGTATGCTATAGAAAATTTCCCGTTTATCGATCCTTTTCTATGTTGAATTTTATGATAAGAGCTCACTTATAATAATGCAGAGGAGAAGAGAGAGGATAAATGAAAAGATGAAAGCACTACAAGAGCTAATACCTCACTGTAATAAGGTATTCTACATTCCCCATCTGGTCTCCCTTTTTTATTCCTTTTTCATTTTCTTGATGGCTTGCTGCAAGTCTACTTATCTTTTATGTGATCTCAATGATTGCATCTTGCAATGTTGAGATGCCTTTGAACTATGTTGTCCTGCAATTACTTAGTTGGGAGCATTTATATGTAATTGAGTTTATATTTTTCTATTGGGCTTTTATATATTGCGTGTTGTATTAAGATTTTATGAGAGTGCACTATTTAAAATCTCTTCAAAGTCTAGTCCTGGTTTGACCAAGCATTTTTTATTCTTATCTCCTTAATAAAAGAGTTCTCTCCTCTGCTCACGCACTTAGCTTGCTAATACGATGTTAGTGAACTACGTAAATTCTTGTGTTATGCGTCTCGTGTTTTTTTTTTTTTTTTTAATTCTTGATTGTTTTTTCCCTTTATTCTTAATATGCAACTTTATTAGGGATAATGGAAAAGTCCAACTTGAACTTTTCTGGTTTATCCTTCGCAATAGTTTTCTGATCTACTTCATAATTTGGTTAAGAACAAGAGAAAGCATGTAAATATTTTTTCCTTTTATTTTTACTTAAACATAAACTTATGTTAACTTCAAAGTGGAACTTACAATGATTGAAACAAATAAATTCAGCTTTGGTTGACTGTAAAATTTTCAGTCTACCTGTATCTTGAATTCTGTATTAAGTTGTCCTTCTGCCACAGACTGACAAAGCTTCAATGCTGGATGAAGCTATTGAATATTTGAAGTCACTTCAATTACAATTACAGGTATGAGTTTAACCAAGACTTGTACAAAATCAAACTAATTTTTCTACATACAATTCAAGCCACAATTGTTTTTTAATTGTTGAATGTTTAATAGGTAATGTGGATGGGAAGTGGGATGGCACCAATGATGTTTCCCGGCGTTCAACATTACATGTCTCGAATGACGATGGGATTGGGGATGGCGCAACCTTCAATTCACAACTCAATGCAATTACCTCAGGTCCCGATTGTCGATCAACCAGTTTCAGTGGCTCCGACACCAAACCAGCCTATGATATGCCAACCTCAAATTTTCAACCCTATGAATTATCAGAGTCAGATGCAGAATCCTGCTTTGCAAGAGCAGTATGCTCGTCTAATGGGGTTCCATCATATGCAACCTGCCTCACAGGTCCGGGATCGAGATTGTGTTTAGATTTTGTCGTTTCGATGAAAACTGTAACAACACAGAATAATTACAACTTGTTTTGTCTTGCAGCCCGTAAATGTCTTCAGATTTTGTCCCTCAGCTGTCTTGCAGAGTCAAATGGTAGCAGCACCTTGCCCTGCTAAGGGATGTACTGCTGGAGGATCTACAACTAATGATATTGGAAATGGCAATTTGGGTAAGTAAGTCTTGCCAATCATTCTTATCGTGTCATTGATGAGCGATTAACGCTAATTCTACTTGAATACAGGCCATACGGCTTCCTCTCTCGTCGGTAGTAAAGTACTTCAGTTATTGTCCAAATCTAATATCTTCACAAAAGTGTTTGTCACCTTTTTGGGGCAGAAGGAGAGAGAGAAGTGCATGAATCATGTTGAAATTTTGATAGAACCTTTCTTTGTGGATTGGATTCTACCATTCTTGGACATAATGAGTGGTTATAAGAAATAACTGAGTTCATATGATGCCTTATCTTCTCAATAGGAACCTACTTTTTTTCTTCTCTCTACAAATGGTACTTATTAGTCATCTAAATCTTTACCCTTCAGAAATATCCGCCTAGTTGTCGGCCAATGTGTCCCTTCCCTTCCAGTGGCTCTCTTTAGGAGTCGTAGTCTCGAGCTTATGCGCACGGTGGCCAAATTGAAAGACAAATTTCTCGGTCGTGTAGCTCCCGTTGACACTCTTTTTTGCTGATGTTAACAGGTTGACAAGATATGGTGGAAACCATGATGGTGTTCTCTGTGTATATCTGATACATGATTCTTGCCTCCAAGTACACAGGTTTTATACCTTCCAATTTTATTACCATATTACATATTATTGTTCAAATAGTGTGATGGAAGCTTCATTAATCTGTATATTGTTGAGAGTTATAAACTCAAGATTCTATATCTTGCAAATCTAGGTATTTAACAAATTTTTTTGTCGAAAAATCATTTCGAAATAAGATCCTTCTAGCTTTTTCTGCCAAAATGAGTAGTGGAGAAGAAGCTTACGCTCCTTTTTTTTTTTAATGTAAACACTGTTAATGAATTCAAAATAAGTTGATTTGGATATTGTGTTGTTACATGTATACTTCTTGCTTGACTATTGGATTTGTGCTTTTTGTTAATCTACTTTCTTTAAGGGCATGCATGGATAAGAAAAAAGTTGGAGAAGAAACATTGGATCAAATTTATCCCAGGTACAAAAAAAGTTCCCAAATTACATATTCCAACCCTTCATTCTAACCTCTCTCATTTCAATGCTTCTTCCAAACGAAGTTTTTTTACAACCCCTCCTCAAGATAACCATTTTTCCTACGTCTCTTCTTTCAAACAAAATTATACAAACAAGGTTTTTCTGTAACATCTTCTACAAAACAAACTTATTTAAACAGGTTTTCATGCAACTCCCCTTATAAACCCCTCTTATAAATAACCTTAATCAGACAACGTTTTCTTGCAACCACTCAATTCTTTCCCTTCTAGTCAATTTCTCCAAAACCAAACATGCCCTTAGGAACTAGGAAAAAGAAAGTGTAAAAAAGCAAAGGAAAGGAAAAGGAAATTATTCTCTTGTTATGTAGGGTTGGGTGACCTAGAGGGAGGGAAAGTGGGTGGGGATAGAATGATGAAATGGAACCCACAAGGAGGATTTAGTCATATGTGCAGATAAACAAACAAGGGCCATTCAATAAATGGGTATAGCATATTGCCAGCTCTGTTTATGGCTTTAACATCTCATCCCTATCTTTTTATTGATTGTTTGGAGTTTGAAAAAGATTGATTTTTCTCAAAGTTGGTCCCATCCTTTTTGCCAACTTGCTTGATTGTTGTCTTCTTCTTTAAAGGCCATTCATTTCCCTCTCAAGTTTTAAATCCCCACTTGACATGAAAGAAAAAGACCAACCAAGTTGAGTCACAATTGGGTAAAGCTCCATTACTTTGGAGCTTTCTTTCTCAATCATTGCCTTTACTTTTGCTTCTTAATCTTGGATTTGACTTGCTAAACTCAACCCAAATCTCTGTCTTTGCTTATCTAAACACTTTCTTCACTAATTAATGATATCAGTGGATGCTACTGAGTTTAAAGCTGCTGCTGTTCTTTTTCCTCTTTGGATGGGAGAGAAAATTTCAATTGGTAGTAAAAAAATAGTCTTGAAAAATTAAGGTTAAATTTGTAGTGATACAATTGTTATAGACAATGACAGGCTATAATAACTTGCATTTAGAGTGCAGTTTATTTTAACAAAATTAAAATATTATTATAGTTGGAATGAGGGGTTACGAGTTAATGTACCGATAATCAGTGGCTAAAATATGAATTGAATTATTATAACCTAACCTAATTCACTTTTAAATGGAGGGTCAGGTTATAAGTTCAATTTATTGCGTTCATTTACTTAAAATTCTTACAAATTTTTTTAACAATCAAATATTATATAGTTTTGTGAAATTAATTGAGTTTGCACGTCAGGCACGGATATTAAAAAAAAAAAACAAATTCAACCATGAGAAAGCTGTTACTGTTTTTTTTATTTGTTGGATGAGATTAGACATTAGTGGCTTATATAAAGGTGGAAAGGTATTTGATGTACAGATAGAAAGATTTCTGAATATGAATAAAAAGGTCAATTATTAATTGCCATGACTCGAAAGCTTTTTTTTTTACTGATATTCCTGATCTAAACTTGGCCACGTTCTATATTATTTTAAACGTAAAAATTAGAAGAAAAAAATAAAGAAAAATAAAATGTTCTCCAAATTGGTCTGCATAAAAATTTAGGTCATATGTGGGCATAATCCAAATCATTTTCTAAACTTTCCTGGTTCTTCTAAAAGAAAAAAGAATGTTGTTTTTCTAGCTGAATAATTTCCCTATCAGATTTCAAAATCTGCCCAACAAATTTAATTCCTTTCACTTTATGACCTTAGGCTAGATCGGTGTAAAAACCCGACTCTAAAACAGTCCTAAAAGTAGTTCTTATTTAGCATGCATGAATTTATAATCATTAAAAACATGTAAAATATGAAAGGGAACTCAATCATTTTATAAGGAAACGTAAACAGTCCAAAACCATAGATAAAAACCAATACAGTTGAGCCTCTGACCAGAGATTATTAAAACAAGTTTCAAACATAAACTGTAAAAAAAAACGGGAACTTAGTTCCTGACTGAAACAAACGGTAATAAATAAAAAGTTGGACAGCGGACTCCCATGATCCATCATCTCCTCCTCTAGCCGTCCCGGTGTTGTCCTAAGTTACCTGGTGGAAAACCACAGAAAATAAGGGTGAATACAAAGACACTCAGTAAGAATCCCAGCCGGGGCACAATACGTAAAAAACACATCATCTAGCATCCTAGCATACATGCAATCAGCTTACCAACCAGATGCAGAAACTTGAGTTATCAAAATAACTCCCAAACCTCGAGAGTCTCTAACTCTCGACTAAGTGACCAGTTCTCTAACTGATCCTGGACACTTGGGTGAGTCCCCAAGTGTTTGGCTCTAAACAGGAACGAGATGGTGTACTGACAACATTAGCCCGAGGGAGGCGTCCTCTCGGCATCTAATGCGTATGCGCGCATACCGCATGCTGCTACAAACCGGGGCATATGTAGGCCTACACAAACTACCTCAGTCCAGGTACGCATGCCTAAGACTCGGAATGGTGTCCACTGATCCACAACCGGTGGGAGGCCCTCGACACCCAACCATGGCAGCCTGTTCACACCTACGCCTAAAGCTAAGGGTCGTCCCAAGGTAGGCTTACACCAAGGAAAGGACCTCGCTTTAGCAGGCCACAGACTAAGCTTATGTCGGAGTGGTAGCTACTCCACGGCCGACTATCGGGGGCGGGAATTTGTCCTCGCTGGTCCCATACTGGTGGGGGCAACATACGTAGTGCCCGCTCTCATCCTTTAGATGATGACAACCTAACCGAAGCTATGCTAAGAGTTTGACTCGTTCAGTTCATAACAGATCACAACATGCTTAACAGTAAAAGACGAGAAACCCTAACATGTTACTTACAGACATGTCATAATAAGTCAAGGCATGCTCTCAAACAGTCAGGATATCACAACAACCTATCCACTAAGACATGCTCATAAAACAGTAAAACAGGTAGCATACAATACTATCAATGCACATTCAAGCAAGGTCCACACAACCACGACAAGAAACCCTTACCTGAAATAGAACATAACAACAGTATATGCTCCTTGAGCTGTAGATAACCAACCACGAATAATCAACCTAGACAACAGTAATAATTAACAGTTAATATTTAACAGCTAACTAATTCTCCAGGCTATCCAAAAGCAACAGGGCTTAGGAACAGAGGTTACCCAAACAGATGGAAGACTCGGCAGCACAAGGCCTCGACTGGGGCAAGAACACGGGTAGGCTGCGGGCATGCGTGCGGGGATGAGTGGCTTGGCTGCACGTGCGGCCGAGCAGGGCTGAGCAAGAGCTGTGCGGGTGTGCGACAACGAGCAGGCGTGCATGGCTGCGGCGAGCGGGCATGTGCTCGTGGTGGGGCTGGGCACGGTGAGAGTGAGGCGAGGCTGTGCGGCGAAATAGCACAGGCGTGTGTGCTGGGCAACGATGCGACTGTGCGGCAGCGAGTGGCAGCTGGGCGAGGCATGCGGCATGGCGAGGCCAAGCTGCAATGCGGATCGGCAGTTGGTGCGTATGGCACGGCGAAGGCGAGCAGCTGCGATCGCGGGGGCTGTGCGAGGCTCGACGAAGGCGATGGCGATTGATGAAGCTTACGGCAACAAGGGAAGGAGAGAAAGAGAATCAATAGAGAGAAGAAAGGAGAATAAGGGATTTGGCATTTCTCTGGTTGTTTGATCGATCAAAACACAACTCCCTTTTTCTTTTTTCTTTTTTCTTTTTTTTTTTCTTTTCTATTAAAAATTCCTTTTTAAACAAAGCAAGTCCTTTTTCCTCTAAATGCAAAACTAACCCCCAAGTACTTAGAATTGCAAAAATAACTCTCCTTCCGAACTACAAGAATAGCCCCGAAAGCCTGAAACCACAAAAACAGTCCATCTGAATAAAATGTAGAAACGACTCTAGAACTTGATAAATCATCGATTTAACCCCTAAGTTGAAATTACCAAAATGCCCTTCAAGGCTAAAATTGCCCTAACGGCCCCAACGAAACAACCGAATTAACTAGAAAACGTACCTCGAGAACCGGGACGAAAACCTGGGCCGTTACAATCAGGTAAACCGAGCCTAAGACTCGGTATGTAAGTTTGTCTGTCTCAAGTTTTATTTTTGTTGATTTTTCAATCTACACCATTAAAATATTTTAAAACTCACCTATTAATGTTACTTTCTATTAGATAATACATTGTTCTATCTTAAAATTAATTGGTTATGAGATAAGTAATTCATATATCTTATAAATGTTTAGAAGTAATTCATTTTTTTAATGGAATCCTCAACACCACTATCATAAAACTTTAGTTTCAAATCAAACACAAACTATCTAAATTTGGTCTTAATTTAGATACATGTGATGTAATAAATAAAAGGTTTTATTACATCATATCTATAGTATTAGAGTGAATCTAGAAGCAGCAAAAGAATATAGTATATGATTTACTTTTTTAAAATGGCTATGAGAACTTTGCCCAAGCAAATATTCCATAGCTTGGGAAAAAAACCAAGAAAAAAAAAAAAGGTAAGCATAGATAGTTGGGAATGGGGCGACGGAATATTTTCAAAATATTATATTATTAAAAGTCATTGAGAAGTTTGAATCTTTTAATTTTTAAATATTGTTATTAAATTAAAAAATTATCTTAAATTACATTTTTCTTTTTTCTTCTTTTGATGAAAGCTTATCTTAAATTTTTTTTTTTTGAGAATCCAAAAGCTTATCTTAATTTACGTTATATTTAAGTTGGTAATTTAAATTCTTCTTCCAAATATTAAACAAAAAAAAAGCAAACAATTTTTATTTATTATAATCATGGAAAATGAAGTATAGAAAGTGAGTGTGTCACTAAGAAAAAGTTGGGATAATTTCTGTCAGGTTTTTATCGATTTTGTGTCAAATTGACAATCAAACTCGTATTTTCAGTTTTTCAACAATTGGATGTGACCCAATATTCTATAAAGTACAAAATTATTGGATTGATTTTCATTTAATTCGGTTTTCGATTTAAGCTTTATATTAAAAAAATAATAAATAAAATTAATGAACCTATTTTTTTTTTCTTTTTTTTTTTTTTTTTTGTATTTTGGATAAGAAACAATTTCATTCTAAATATGACAAGTAAAAAAAAAGTTAAGTTGGAAAAACCTACTTTTGGAACATATTTTAAATAATGTAAGGAAGATGATTTTTAGAATTTATTGACAATATATATTTCAGTTTAGTTCGGTTTTTATTAGTGATTTTAAAATGAAAATTGATTCGAACCAAATATAT
>JBBMKA010000022.1:5570121-5583417 GCA_037833695.1 Sechiopsis laciniata | reverse complement strand
AAAAGTTGTATTTGGCATGGAAATTGTGATGGAGGTTTGTTCACATCATCATCTTCATTAGGGATATTTTGCTATCAATGAGCAGGTCCAAGCTGTCTTGAAGAAATATGACATTCTTTTCATTGCTGATGAGGTAATACAATATTACTAGCATCCTTACCTTTCTCACTTCTTTTTCCTAAGGTCCTATAAGATCTTCCCTGCCATAGGTTATTTGTGCTTTTGGAAGGCTCGGGACAATGTTCGGATGTGATAAATACAATATTAAGCCAGACTTGGTATCTATAGCTAAGGTGAAGTTGGACGAATTCGAAGAATGGAGACAGCTTGTTTATAGCCCGACAAGCATTATATTTCTGTATAATGCTTATTTGTGTTGCTGAAGTTTGCAGGCTCTTTCTTCTGCATATTTGCCTATTGGTGCTGTCATTGTTAGCCCTGAAGTTTCAGATGTCATAGACTCTCAAAGCAACAAGCTTGGTAAGTTAGTTATGGCGCAACCGAAAATGTACTCGTATTGACGAATTGAATGACTTTTCATTCAGGTACTTTTTCCCATGGATTTACATATTCTGGACATCCTGTTGCATGTGCTGTGGCAATTGAAACACTAAAGATCTACAAGTATGTTGTTTAGTGCCTTTACAAAATATCTGTCTAATCTTTTTCAATATATTCTTATTTTGAAGTATTGATGATTAACCCAAAGAGTGCCTGGAAGGATTTTTGTTTTTATTTTTTTGTTTTTGAGTTAAACAACCATTGAGAGTTGAAGATTCGAACTCATAATCATGATCACAGGCACATATTTATGCTAGTTGAGTTATTGTTCTTATTGGCACTTTAAATGATTAATTAGTTTATTTCTTTTGACATATATTTCCATCCGATACACAACGTTTCGTTTCTCTACATTGTGCAACGTGTTTCATTCTTAGGGAGAGAAATATTGTAGAGCAAATTAAGAACATTGCTCCAAAGTTTCAAGATGGGGTAAAAGCCTTCACTAATAGTCCCATCATAGGAGAGGTATTGTTCTTGTAATCGTTTCTTTCTCGTTTGGTGTTCGGTACAAGACAGGGCTGCAAAACATCTGCTTGAGTTAACTTTTTTTTTTTTTTTTTTTTTTTTTTTAAAACTATTTTTACAGATAAGGGGGACAGGATTGATTTTAGGCACAGAATTCACAGACAACAAATCACCCAACAATCCATTTCCTCCTGAATGGGGTATATCGACCTTTTGTTGTAAACAGTTTCCGTCAATTATTCTATCAATAATCATGAATATTATCAAGACTTGTTTCATAAATTCAAAGCTCATTTTTGAACCACCAACCAACCAAAAGTATTACATATGACAAATTACAGAGAGAACTCAAGTTTCTATCCTAAGTTTCTTGTATGAAAAAATAAATAAATTACAGAGAGATCTCAACTACATGTTGAGTAATAACTTGATGAACATGGAAATAATGTTCTTAAACTCATGGGTTTCTTACAATATGTAAATTGAATATTGCTTGTAGATTTGTTCTAGCAAGTTTTCCATGATGTGCAGGGATAGGTGCATATTTTGGAGCAATGTGTGAGAAGCATGGAATGTTAATACGCGTCGCCGGGGATAATATAATGATGAGTCCTCCCTTCATAATCTCATCTGAAGAAGTTGATGAGGTACCGTACAGTCTTACATTCTCCTTATGTTTAAAAAGAAATCATCTATCAATTTATTCTGTGTTTTAGAATTCCAGAAATAATTCCTCATATAGTTATGAAAAATACAAGCTAATGAGGGATAATAAAGTTTGAAACTAATTTAGGAGGAATGAGTAAAGCCAATCTGATCCTAAAAACAATTGCCGTTGAGAATACAAACAAAGTGATAGTATTCCGACATTAATTAAGTAATGGGTAGATCATAAATTTATAAGAGAAGAGAAATATCTCCATTGGTACGATGACTTAAGGTAAAACAAAAAACAAAGTTACAAACATTTATGTCCAAAGCGGAAAATATCATATACGATCTAGATAGGTTTCTCGTCCCTTAACAATTGCTCTAATCATGAAAATGGTATTATCTGCAGCTTACAAGCATCTATGGAAAAGCATTGAAGGATACTGAAGAGAGGATAAAGGAACTCAAATCTCGACAAAAGTAGATGAACCGACCGAGGCTTACCGATGAAACCAAAACGTCTGTTTGGTTGAATGTAAAGATGAATTTATAAAGTGAGAGTTCTAGTCTTTCTTTACTCCCATTGTTCGTGAATAAATAAGGGAAAACAGAAGAAATCTTATTAGAGTGTGTAGATTATCTCAGCCTTAATCATCCATTCCTTGA
Organism: Sechiopsis laciniata; assembly: GCA_037833695.1. NCBI lineage: Eukaryota > Viridiplantae > Streptophyta > Magnoliopsida > Cucurbitales > Cucurbitaceae > Sechiopsis > Sechiopsis laciniata. The sequence goes on along the minus strand of JBBMKA010000022.1, from coordinate 5,581,071 downwards.
AACGTCCCTTCTCAATGTTTCAACCTAAATATTTGCATGCAACTAAAAAACAACGATTCAATAAAAAAAATAAAATTAAATAAAATAAAACTAAAGAATTCATCCCTCAAATGTCTAACCAAAATGATTAATGAAGAATAACCTTTAGTTGACCATCCCTTACGCAAAAATTTTTAATTAAAATAATCATTTGATATGTTGAAATTTAAGATTAGTGTAGTTGTCCATGTAATTAGGGATTTTGTTATCTTAGAGATCAACATTGAGAAAATCTACTGTTTTTCTTGATATTATTAAAATGATTATTTTAATTAAATTGTTTTAATTTTTGAAAACGAGTATAAAATAAATTTAAAAGACAAACTAAAATGAATCAGTAATGAAACATAGAATAAAAGTGATTGATTTTGAATGATATGGAACAAATTGAAAAAAAAGGAATTTTACCCTAGTTAATATTATGTTCTGATTGTTAAATTTCATTGATATTTTAGGTATAAATATTAGAAATGTTAATTAGATTTAAAAACATTGGATAAAAAAAACGTACAATTCGAATTGAATACTAAACTGTACATTGGAAATAGTTAGAGCCAAATATAAGTCCACATCAATTATTTATTTTCAAAAAGCAAAAATTGTTCCTGGAATGGGTAAATTATCGTTCTTTTCAAAAGAGAAAAACATATGGTTACTGAACTAATAAACAAACACTTAAATCAGCTCTAGAAAACTTGCATTGAGCCAAGTAGAGAGTAATTTTAAAATCATAATGTATCAATTATGTTTATAATTATTCAATTTCTACGGAATGAAAGTTTTGATTGATAAGCATGTATAGGTGTAATTTAAAACGTGATGATACTGATTTTTTCCAATGCTCGTGACAAATTCAATTTAAAAAAACAAATTGAGATAATTCAATTAAAAAATAATACTGTTTTGGTCGAAAATATTTTTACCACTTAGAAAAAATTATAGGGGATCGAAATTCTAAACCCACAAACGTTAAGAACAGGCCCCCAATCTAAGAAAACAATACAATCTTATGAGAAATTTCCGCTTAATGAAACAATGAAATAGGCAGATCATGGAGGAAGAATCTGAATAGAAAACATAAAATTCCACAATAAGAGTAAAGGTATCAAATCTATGAACAATGAAAAGGAATCTTCTAAGTGTGACTAGTGCTTTTCATCATCATAAAAAAAATTCTAATTGCTTTCTATCAAATACCAGAAATAAACATTGAATCCGAATGTGAGACGTTTCAAGAAGATCGAACAATCCAAATCATACAATTAGGTTTCAATAAAATAATTGTACTCAAAATTCGAAACAAGAGAGAAAAATTAACCTCGAAAACTCGAAAATGATTTCTTCAGAACCTAAGCTTGGTAAAAAACCACCTGTTCTTCCCAGTCTTAAACCTATCCTCCAACCTTTTCTTGATCTCCTTCGACGCCGCAACCTTCGAGCCCTTCGATTGCAAGCAATCCACATTAACCACATCCTTGAGATCGACATCCAGTGTGTACCTCGTCGGCATGATGTGCTGGTAGTTCACAAGCTTGATGAAGGCCTTCACTCTCGATTTCTTCGACGTCTTCTTCGTCGAATCTTTGCGAATCACCTTGCTCGGGTACTTCTTGATTCCTGCAACGAGGCAATGGCCATAGGGACGATCGCGGGTTCCGTCATCGAAGTTCCGGACGATCACAGCTTTCCGGCCGGCGAATCGGCCTTGCAGAACAACAACTGCCTTGTTAGGTTTAATAAACTTAACCATTTTCAACCTGTTCGAGCTTCGATTACGAAAATGATCCCTTCAATCCGGCGACGACGATGAGACCATAAACCCGTGGAACCTTATGCAGAGCAGCTTATTTATAAGTGGTTTTTCCGAAGCCCTAATTTTATTTAGATCTGGGCCTTACCAGAAGATATTGGTTTTTAGGCCCTATGCTTTGGGCCGCCTTGTCGAATGGGCTTAATACGGTTTTCGCATTTTAAAGGGTAAGAAATTGGGAAATTAGGACGAACGACTATTTTTACACCATTGGATTGAAAAATGAAAAATGGTATTAAATTATCACTTTTAGAAACTTATTAATAAAAAAGTATTTTGAAAAAAAGTATTTTTATATTTTTATTTGAAACCAAGTATTTATTTATTTAAATTTAATTAATTATAGTTTTTCTTAAATGGCTAGAATACTTTCATCTTTTTTGTAATTGGGTTTTCATCATAGCTTCAAGTTCTTCTCGAATTCACGAACATTCTACTATTGATATTGTTTCTGTCTTCTATTAGGTTTTCACGGGATCGAACCTGTGACCGTGGAATGAAAATAGATTAATACTAAACCAGATAACAAATCGCGCCACCAACCCATTCGGGGTACTTATTGTATATCTCATTACTAAGTTGGTTGTGATTTTGGGAAAATTTGAATCCTAGATCTTTTTCATTACTAAGTTACATCATTCTAATTAAATTTAGTTATGTTTTTTTTGTATGATAGTTAGATTTTTTAATTGGAACTATTATATTTTAACGTAATATTTTATTGTTAATAAGAGTAGAGCTCGAGCAGTATCTTGTACTATCTAATACAAAAAATTACGTCTTAACTCTTCCCCTCAAAATGTTGAATAAAAAAAAACATAATGTTTATATTCCTTTTTCCAATCTAAATATATTTTCACCATCTTAACATATATTTTGTGCGTAAAATATTCTTGAATCCATCGTGGTCTATATTAGTCGTGATCATGTGTTAAGAAAGTCTTACGCTTACGATTTCTTTCCTATGCGTTTAAAAGATTTTTTTTTTTTTTTTTTTTCCAATTTCATATGTCATTGATGATTCATTCTGTAAATGGGAAAATAAGTCAGTGAAAACATTAAGAAGACTTGGTTGTGCCCATCTACGTTATGTACACAACCTTGAAAAATTTATTAAAACTAGGCCATTAAACTTGTCAAAGTTCTATTAAGTTTTATCATAAATTTCAAGTTCACGAAATTGCATATAAAACTTGTATATGTGTTGTACTCTTAAAATTTAAGTATTTGTAAGCTTTACTCCCTAAGTTTTATCAATGATTCTAGGTTGTCTATAGTATATGTATATCAATTATTCTAAATTGTCTCTCATATGTATAAGTAGTGTAGACTATATATCCCTTATATGTAACAAATGTGTGGATTGTTTGTTCTTTTATTAAGTTTCTCTATTTAGAAGGTTGGTGTATCCTTGCAGTTCATGTTATATTATATATTATTAATGCGGAGATTTATGTTGTATCATGTGTTGAATTCTATTTTTATAGCATGTTATGAGTATATTATAACTTAACCTTCTTTTAAGATATTGGATATTCTTTTTTTTTTTTTTTTTTTTTTTTGAGAAGCATTGGATATTCTAATTTATAATCTCTATCCGAATTTTAATTTTTATAATTTATTTAACTATAAGATCTAAGAGTTAGAGACATTAAAATGAGAGCCAGCTATTGTAAAATTTTATCGAATAAGAATTCTTATAAAGTCGCCATCAAATTATATATACATCAAATATTTTCTACATACTTTAAATCTATTCGACGAAAACCTTCAATACAAAACTTCATCACTATGACTGACTTTTATACTTTATATTCTTTTTTTTAGACATTTTATATCTTCATATTCAATTTAATATTAGAATTAATAGTAGGATTAGTATTGAAAATTAATAATATTTACTTTAAATTTACGTATAACCCCTCATTCAATTCTGCTCGGAAGCTATTATTATTATTATTATTATTATTATTATTATTATTATTACTATTATTATTTGAATCAAAGGAAGAGATTATATATTACTAATTAGTCTTGTCATTTTAAATATTCCAACTATACGATCAAATCTCCCCAAATAAAAATGAATTTATTCCATACATTTGTTGAAACCTTACTATAAAATAGAGAATATGCGTAAACAAGTTGAATAAGCAAGCCAAAAAAAATTCGAATTCGAATTCCCTCTTTCATCCTTATCCCTCAATGCACACGTGTGATAAAATAATTCGCCACACGTGTCATGAGGATATGAAATCAAACCAACTCACAACCACTCCCTAGAAAAACATATGGTATGATCACACAAGTCAATATGGTTTCATCAGCAAGATTTCTAATATTCAACACCCAATTTATTATTACAACATCATGTAATTAATAATCCAACAATTCACAAAAAATTAAATAAAAATAAAAACACTAAAATGACAAATATGCAGATGGATCATAGATCTTCAAGAATTTGTTATCTTCCCTTCTGGTGATTAGAAGCATGCATCCAATACACAGCAGCAACACAACGCAGCACAACTGCACAAAAATGTAAATAAATAAATAAACAATTTTTACGATTTTTTTGTAAGGTTAATTTCTTCTCATTTTCAAATGTTTTAGAAACATATTCCAAAAAGGAATTCACATTTAAAAAAAAAAAAAAAAAAAAAAAAAAAAAAACTATAGTTTCTGTTTATTTTTTCAAATTATTCAAGTTTCTTTACAAAGATTAAACATAAGCATCATGACTAACAACCAAATAGAAACATTAATCTTTTTTTAGTTAATTGATAGGGAACCAAAAACTATAAAGTCATCTTCTAATTATTCTTATTGTTGAACTATCTATAAAAAAAAAGTAATCTATATTTTAAGAACATAACTCTTATTTTTTTAAAAAATCTTTTAATATAGATTTGAGAGGAGTTAAATTCAATCTATAGTAATGATTTATCTAGAAAATAATTTTGTATAAATTATTTAATCTATAATTTAAATATTATAAAATCAAATAATATGTGTCATAAAATTAGTTGAAGTAGGTATAAACTAGTCGAAAGACTCCTGATTATTAAAAAGAAAATTTAATTGTGTTAAAGAAAGTTAATTTCTTTGAGTGTTTTTTACTCGAAACATAGATTTCTTAAATCCAAACATCTTAGACCTCCTAATTTTTTTCAACAAAACCTTCTCCCTAATTAAATATTTTTTCTTTTTTTTATAAGATATCCTAATTAAATCATAAACCTTCTACTTAAAACATAAACATTCGGCTTAAGTTTAATATTTTTGTGGCGTTTCTTATTCAAAACATCCAAAAACCTTGCACTTACAACTTAATATATAACTAAAAGATAAGCTTATAGTTAATTCATACATATCTCAACCTCGCTAAGTTATAATTAATATATATCTTTAACTAGACAACAAATTATTAACTAAAAAGAGCGATAAAGAGTAATATTTTAGTGGGATCATGTATCATTTAGTAACATGTTGGTTAAAGTTCGAATTCCAATTATAATTAAATATTAAAAAAAAACACACACACACTTATCTGTAAAATAAAAAAATATATATAAAAATTAATGGTAGGGAAGGTTTGGTAATTACCAGCCTTTCCAAAAGCCATCGCCTCTAGAGGTAGTTTGAGAATGAACAGGAGCGGGTTGAGAGATGTCGCCGCCGTCTCTCGTCGGATACCCGGCCGGCGGCGGAGCTGAATAAGAGGTTGGCACGGTGGTGGAGGGTGGAGGATAAACACCTATAAACAAACCCCGAAAAATCAAATAAACAAAAGGGTTTATAATATATAGTATTGAAATCACATAGATAGAAGTGATTTTGATGTGAAAGAATTTGGAAATATGTAATTAAATGAGTAAATCACCTGCAGGCTGAGCGTAACTCATGTTGAAATAAAATTAAATAAATAACAAGAAGATCAAAGCTGAAGGAAAATTAGAAATAGTGTATTTATGTTGTTAATTAGTTTGATAGGCAAAGGAGAGAGTTGGGTGTATATATATAGAGATAAAGAAGGGGTCCGACAAAGGGCGGCGAAACCGCGTGGAGAGAAAGAGAGAATATATCAATGGGAAAAGTCACGACAAAAGAAAGCAGGTGTGTGCTTCTTTACTTCTTTTTTATTAATACACAAACCAAGAGAGGAAACCTCACCTATTTTCATCCCTTTTTTTTTTTTTTTTTTTTAATTATTATGTTTTAAATTCTAAAACAATTTACATGATTTGAACCTATAACCTCTTGATTATTGAGGGTAGATTCATGTCGTTGACCTCATATGCTTTTGTTGGCTTGTTTTTATAGGATTTAAGGTTTTGTTTTTAGGTAAATGGTAATTTTGAGTCAACAAGAGTAATAATTGCGGCATCCGTGTATACTTATTGACTATGAGGTCAAGGATTCGAATATCTCACCTTCAATTGTTGTAATCTCAAAAAAAAATGGTAATTTTCCTCTAATGTTTAATAATTATGATTTTAAAAACTATAATTTAGTAGTAGGTGGTTTAAAAATAAGTTATAAACTTGAATTTAATTCCTATAATTTTATAGTAAGTGCTTAAGAGTAATAGTTCAACAATATTAGAATATTATGTATAACCAAGAAGTTATTATTTTGCATGGGGTTGGAATTTATTGATGAAACGATTTTGTAGGTGATGGTTCACAACATGGTAGGAGATTATCGAATGGAGGTATAAGTACTCTTTATCTTAAAACTTGTTGATGATGAGTCATTTAATTGAATCTATTTGATTTTGGTTATGAATTTTCAAAACTTATGTTGAATGGTGGTTTATTTTTGTTCAACTATACATTTGGTTGTTTCTTCCTATGAATTATGAAAACAATGTTGGAATGAAATCTGTGATGTATATCGTTTGTGTTTCATTTATGTCACGTTTGGAGTTCCCTAATTTTTGTTTCGTGCCATTTATATATATATCTTATTTGCTATGTATTCATCATGTGTGGAATGCAATTTTATCCACAACTTCCATCTTTGTTTTCCATGATTCATTATTTTGAATGAAATTTTATGACATGAGGTTGGTTAGTTTTAAATTCTTTTTTCGTTATGTACATTTGTTGCATTGGAATTACAGACAAATAGTGTAAATTTTGTCATTTTGGGGCGGCTTAACGTAAATGTCATTCTTCTTTTTATATTTTATTTGGTTAAATACATTTTTTTTTTTAGTCCACCAACAATTGTGGATGAAAATTCGAACTTATGACCATTTTGTCATGGAAAGACATTGAACTCATATTGGTATTTTTTTTTAAATGGAAAAAACCTTCATAAAACAATAATAAACTAGTATATCGAGATCTCTCGATTAACGGGACCACAAACGGGTCCGACTCCACAAGTCCGAGCGTGACCCCCTAAGTAAGACAAAATGCAGAAAAGGTCAAAGCTATTTGAAAGACCCCACTTTCACACTATGATTCTTGTCGGGATGGAGGAGCGAGACTCCAAACTCGAAGAACACAATACCAATCATCACCCTAGTTTCGGAGTTTCTTCAATGACCTTTGGGGGGTAATCTAACGTCCATTTCAATGACAGAAAAGTAGGACTCCACCAAAAAAAAGAGAAGAAAGATAACACCTAAAGGAAAATTGTCCTTCTCCCATCTCAAAAATAAAGTATTCCTAATAGCCATGAATCCTTTATTCACCATTTCATCTCACGAAAACATGAGAGAACAGCAAGCCAACTAAAAGATTCATGAGTCCACACAAAATTACAACAAAAAACTACTATTCTAGCATACCATAAACTAGTTCTAAAAAGCAACTTAATAACAATTTGGAACCAAAAGGGGAAAATCTTGGGGCGATTAAGGGAGCCTAACAGAATAACAATAAGCCAAACCATCCAAAAGATTAATTCAAGTGAACCCATGGTTCGGATCGAAAAACCAATCGGTTCGCTTGGACTGTCGGTTTGAACCCAAAACCAATCAAGTTCAGATGAGCCGAGAGTTCAGTTGAACCAAAACGAATTCATAGTGCTATTAATTTTGTATGTGTGTGTTTTTTTTAATTTAACAATATTTGAAATTCGAATAACTTGGTCGTAACCAACCGGCTAGCCTACTATATTAGATTTGATGTCACTTGATGTCATTATAGTGCTACTCATTTTAGCTTGTGTTGTTTAAGTTGACATACTGTTACAATTGTATTATTATTATTGTTTTTGTAATTTAGATATCTCTTAATTTTTTTTATTACTTTTGACAATATCATAATTCATAATATTACATATCTTAAAGTTATCAATGAAATAAAATAGTCGTAAATATAGTTTTAAAATCAATAGAATATGTAACATTTCAAAATTGACTTAGAATGAAAACTCCACAACAAATTTAAACTTAACTTAGAAAAATTCAAGTGATGAAACTTTTGTGAATTAAAAGTAATAGTTAACTTTTTCAGCACAAAATTTTGTTAAAATTTTGAAGGTCGCGCACCGAAACTTACCTTAGAAATTCAAGTAATGAAATTCTAGTTGAAACTTTTGAATTTACGAAATATTAATAAATTTGAGGTGGGTTATTCTTTTTAGAAAATTCAAGTAGAACAAATAAATATGAAGAAACCATTTGAAATAATAGATATTAACATTTTAAAAAAAATTCAAATTATAAATTTTTTTGGATTGGTAACACGAAATAATGAACGACAATACATTGTTTTTTGTTTTTTGTTTTTTAATATTTAAATTTTGAAACTCAAATTAAAAATGAAACAACAAAAAAATTGAAAAAAAAGATCAAATTATTATTGAAATGAGAACCGAAAACCTAACTAAAATTGAATCAAATCATTTTTATTGGATATCGATTCAAACTCAATTATATTTAAAAATCAAAGATATGGACTCGATATTTGATTTGGCATAAAATCAACAAAAATTAAATTAAAATTGCCCCAAAAAATTATGGTTACTTTTAAAGTTTTAAGAACCTGTTACATGTAAATAAAATTGTTTTTTTTTTAGAAAAAAAGAAAAACTAAGAACATTATTTTATTGGGAGGAAAAAGTAATAGTGGAATTTGGTCGTTTTCAATTTCGGCAACCTCAACTTTTTAAATGTTTTTAGAAGGTGTTTAGAAGTTGGAAGAAACAATATACAAATAATAAATTTGACGCGTAAAGGAATAACTCCCTATTCCCTTTATATGGGACCTGCCTGTGTAGCTGGTTTTACATCTTTATCCATGTCTTCTTTTGCCCGATTCATATATTATATATTTTGAAACCAAAAATAAAGGCTTCATATATTTAATAAATAACGTTCTTGCCAAAATAATACAAAGCTTTAGTTGGAAGGCCGCTGTCCATGTGTGTTTCAATCTTTTCATGTTTTTTCTTCCCTCTCGTAAAATATATTCATTCTTTTAAAAGGACGATTTCATTGATAGAAGTTTGAAACTCCAAAATATGTTCGTTTAAAAATCATAGATTTGAAATTCATGAATAAATTTAATTATAGAATTTCTCTTTATGTCTCCTGGTTAATTTATGTAATTTCAAAATTATATTCTAAAAAATGTAAGAAGTATATATGAATTTTGCAATGAATTGTCTATCTAGATAAGTATGAGGTTTTATCACAAAATAAATTAATTATGACTAAAATAACTCATCATTTATTATTGTTGATTTGGATTTCATTTTCATTCTTATTAGACTAAATACTTGTTTAAATTTAGCTTCAAAAAAAAAAAAAAAAAAAAAAAAACTTGTTTGAATTTTATAAACTTTAATATCATATTAAATTAGTATAAAATTTCATTTCAAAACTAATTACTTATAAGTGATGTCGCTCAACTATCTTATAAATGGTTGGAAGTCTTCTCTTCTAATATACGATCTTAAACATTAAATTTTCAATTTGAATGTGTATATTGATTTTTAATAATAATCTGGATGATATATATTGTTTTTTCAACACAAACTCTACTTTCTTGACTTATACCAAATGATTTTTGTTCTCTAGCTTGTTGATAAGAGAATTTATCCTCAACATACAAATTATAAATTAAACTCTTGATATCTTTGTAATTTTGAATACATATAATTGAATTTTTTTTTTCTTCTAAAGTTCAATGAAGTTCGAGAATTCTATCAAATTATAAACATTTGAAATGGTAATTAGTGTCTTATCATACTAAAGTATACTCAAATTATGTGTTGTTGAATGTATAATTGGCATTGTACTGATTTTATCATACCATTATTAATTCATCAATTTAGTCATATAAGATGGCCATATATATGGGGAAAAAGTTCTCACTAGAAGTTGGACTTTGAATAGTAAATAATTTTGAAAAAAAAGAATTACATGTCAATAATAGGCCACAAGGCATTCCTTTTAACAAAAGAAAAAGAATTCTTCTTCTTCTTTCTCTTCCTTTTATTTGTTTATTTATTTGTGGTGGTGGGTTCTTGAACAGATCAGAAATCTAAGTCTTGGTTATCTTTTATCACATTTATGACATTGGAAAAATTGAACACATCTTCACTCCAGCTTCTTTTGTCAACAAAATCAATTTAATTACCTATTATTTTAATAGTCTACTATTAACTAAATTAGCAAATCAATGCACTCAATAAACATTATTTTATTTTTCTTTTTTTAAAAAACTATTTTTATGTTATTTACTTTTTTAACTTTCCTTAAAGCCTACATAAGTTCGTAAAGTTGGGGGAGAGGAATTAATTAATATTGAAAAATTAAACTTTAGTTGCATTAGAGAGAACCTTAGTTGGAAAGAAACTCTGAGTACAAATCATAATATTCTTCAAGCATCGCATTTTAGGGGTGACATAAAATTGAGCGTCTGAGTTTTGGAGTATGTTGTCCTTGAAGACTCAAATTCAAAGCAGTTGTGAGAATTAATTTCTCGATCCTCGATTTTACTTTCGATTTTATCATATATTAATGTCGCCCCTAAATTTAGAGTGGCAAAATTTTAAGTTCTTGAGACCTACAAAAAAAACAAACTATGAATGATGGCTTGAATTCTTAAAAAAAAAAAAAAAAAAAAAAATAAGTT
>JBBMKA010000022.1:5513059-5560421 GCA_037833695.1 Sechiopsis laciniata | reverse complement strand
GGATTTGGAGAGAAAGAGGTTGAAGAAGGTGTGAGAAAGGTGATAGAGGATGAAGAGATGAAGGGGCGACTAATAAAGCTCCATGACAAAATAATGGGGGAGGAGGCTAAGAATAGACTCAACTCTAACTTCACTGCCTTCTTAAATGATGTCAGTATTGAAGCACACAAGCTTCGAACTAAGGTGTAACGCCCCGCATTTTCGTATTTTAATTTTTGGTTTCTTTTGATTTCTATTGTTGTATTTTGTCGTTTAATTAAACTATTTCTTTAAGAATCAAAGTGTGATGTTGTATTTTTTTCATTCTTTTTATATAGATTCATGAACTATAAATCAGACTTTAAAGAGAAAAAAGAAGATAAACATTATTTGACAACCTAACTCAAAAATATAATAGTCTAGTTGAGTTGAATTGTTCGAAATTTTAAGTTGTTCCAAAAATTACCTAACTCGATCCAACTCAATTCGGACCATGTATATCTCTAGCACACAATATTTATAGGTAGAAGACTCAAACTCATGGCATATTGGTTGTAAGTAATACTTTCGGTTGAATTATGCTTTTGTTGGCAACTACATTAACTACTAATCTAGAGTTAATTATAATTTTTTTAGACAATAAATCAAAAGTTTAATGGCATAAGTATGAGTCCACGATTAAGAAGCACGACCTTAAATCCTTCACCCCAAATTATTGTTGAACAAAGAAAAATATAAATAAATATGTAGGAGGTTTTTCAAGAATAATAAAAAAAAAAACTAAAATAGTTCTATAAATGTCATTATTTCTTAGAAAAACCAGAAATAGAAAAAAGGATGAGCAACCATGGTAAAATTACAAAAATGCCTTCAAACTTAATGATCTCAATCAACACGTTGATGGAAGGCAATTATTATTGGCAAAGACAATCCGTGATATTGATTAAATGCAATTGATGACATTGATTTAAAATTATTGAACGTAATTCATGACACTAATTTAAAGTTATTCTAGTTAATTTCAATTTCTAAACCTTATTTATTTTAGTTTGTCTACTCTACACTACATATATTTGGTTAATAGGTTAATTTTGTAAAGTCATTCTAGTTTCTAAAACTCATTTCTTAAATAATATAAAATTAATTTAAACAATATATCTACTTTCATTATTGCTAAATCACAAAATTATTTGTTAGAATTTTTCAAACACGGTTTGAAATTAATTAAATTCAATCAACATCATTTATTGACTTCGATAACACTGATCGAAAGTTTTGCCAACAAAATTGAAAAAAAAAAATCCTTTCAAATTTTACCGTACTTATTTATTATTTATTTATTTTTTTAAAGTTAAAGTTAGGATACTTCTGCTTAAATTTAACATCCTTAGCTTTTTGAATCAAATTAAAATTAAAGTAAAATTTTGGATAAATTATAATTTTACTTAAAAAGAAAAAAAGCTAGAATTTAATCATTTTTATGATTAGAAAAACTAGAGTTCTATATTTATAGTTTAAAAACAAATTAAAATTTAGTCTTAGCAATTAGAAAAAGTAAGAATTGAATCATGATAAATGTATTTATAAGTTTTTTTAAAAGTGTATTTACAAGCTCAATATCCATGGATTAGAGATTAAACTCACACAACCCACCAGTTTCTTATTCACCATCGACAACTACTTCATAGACACTTCATCCACAAATTAGATTAGAGACGAATAAAAATTTAAATTCTAATTTTTTAATCAAAACAGAGTGTGCCTTGATGATTTTATTATTTATCGATAATTTAATAATCGATATTTGACTACCACTCGTTTAGAAGTAATAATATTTGTTTATAGAGTTTGTGTTCGTAGCCCAACTTATACTAAAAAAACTCTAATTTTTTATAAGGAAAGAACTAAATTTTCACTTTTCTTGAACTACCAATTTACTCTTTCGATCAAAAAAAAAAAAAAGTTGTACATTTAATACACGTGTACTTACAAAACACACGTATATATAGAAGACTTTATCTCAATTGACAACTTTTTCGTAGTCGCATTTTCTTCAAGCTGAAGCTTGGTTTAGAGCTCGATTGGGTGCCGGGGAAGAACAGAAACTAGAGAATTGGATATTCATTTTCCTTCGTTTTGCTTTGCTAAATTTATGCCTGCAAGTTGAAGGATTAGTCAAGATTTTGCTTAGATTTTGCGATAGTTCGTCGCAGGAGTGTGAGCTTCGCAACCTATTCGTTTTCTCAGCAGCTAATCGACTCGATCTTGCTTCAATTGCTTCCGATTTCAATTCTAGGTATTCTGCAGTAATCCTCGGTTGATGCTATTTTGATTTTGCTTATCACCTAGTTTTAGTTATTGTCGTAGCTTGCTCTGATTCGTGAGAAAATTATGTCGCGTTTTAGTATAGCGAAATCTGTGCTGCATTTGATTTACTGTCTGTGGATTGATGGCTGATCTATTGAAGAAATGAAGAGTTAATGAGTGTCACTAGTTGATATGAATTTGATTGGGTTTAATTGGAAATCCAGGATATATCTTTAACATAGGTTTTTTATGCGAAATGAAGTTTGATTTGCGAGATGGATACTTTCCCTTTCTAAATTGCTTCAAGCATTAGCTGGAAAATTGCATTCTAGTATTGCCATTTGTTTGAATCATCAACTTCTAAGTCTGTTCTTGAAAAAAAATAAATGAATAAACTTGTGATATTACTGGACTAGATTAATCTGGATGATTTCCGTGTTCATCAGTTGCCTTTTTTTTTTTTAAAGATGTGGGAAGTTAGAAATTTAGCTGTAGAGGGGAGATAGATGAGATCTGGGATTTGGAAATGTCTTTGGCCTTCCAATACTGTATAGTTTTGTTATTCCAACCCTCCTCTTTGTGTTTGTCTTGGGTTAAGAAAATTATATAAAAACATTAAAATTTTTAAATTTCCTCAATGCTTTGTTCCCAATCTTTAAGTTGTAAGATTATATATATGAAAAGCGGAATTGTAAAATTTTCTCATTAAGGGTTAACCAGCTTATATTGAGCTTGGATAAGTTAGTTTTCTGTGACAAATTATTTTTCTGATCCACATTATTTTTCATGTTCTCTAGCTACTTGTGGCTCTTGAGGTAATATGACTGAAAACTACAGCAACGCAAGTGTAAGCTCAAGCTCAAGTTTGAATAGCAGCTTTCAGGACACTGAGGATGATCATACAATTGCTAGAATCTTGGCAGAGGAAGAAAACTTGAAGTTTGATAACAAGCTTGGGAAGAGACTCTCTCATCTGGATTCAATCCCTGTAATACTTCTTTCTACTTAATTAATTGTTGCATTTATTGTATCATATAATCTTGTTATGTGTGTTGTGAATCAAGGTTCTGTTGAATTTTAATGGCTTTTTGAATACTGTAAAATTAGTTTTAGTTAGTGAACAGTTCTCGAACATAAAAGCTGCTAGCCTGCTAGGTCATTGAATGTAGTACTCAAGAATAGTGCTCTTTTGAAAGAGAAAACTCATTGATAGTATGAACAATGTAACTATTTCAATTGGCCAAAGAGATTTTAGACTTCAATTGTTGAAAAAATCTGATTATACATCACTAAAAAGCTACTTAAATGACAGTCATAAAATACTCAAGAGTTTTCTTTCTTGTAAGACTCCATTATTTTTCTCAAGCCACAAAAGCAAAAGAAAGTTATCACAAATTGAAGCCATTGGATCTTCCTATCGCCCTTGAAATTATGTTCTTCAAGGAATGAGGAGACAAGGTTGTTGATGTTGATGAGGGAGAGCCAACCTCTGACTGTAACTGTGAACTGTGGAGCAAACACCTCTAGAAATTTCCAGGCAAGTAGCAAATGTTGAAAAGATGTCCTTGGGATTCCGAGTTCGTTTTACCCAATGAGTACCATCCTGAGGAGATTGTGCAAAAAGGAACCCTCTTTTGAATAAGGTCATGAGGTATTAGTACTTGAATTGGAATTAAGGCTTGTGGATCGCTATTGATACTTTGATAGCTTTTCATTTATTTTCTATTAAGGGAAATCCCAGTTTGGTCGAGCTCTCTTTGATGTTCTCTCTGTTCTTATAGGATCATCACTAGGCTTTGAATGGTGCCACTAGGACACTGACACCTGAGACTTTATAGTTGTAGTGTAACTATGTATCATAATTCATAAGCGTCACCACTTGTCTTGATGCTATTATTATTTTAATATTGCAACTGTATGTTAGGTTCTTCTCAAGAAAAAAAAGCAACTGTATATTGAGCTGCAGCGCTTTTACAGTTGTATATTTTGCCTTTCATCTGCGCAAGATTATTCATTATTATGATACCACCGACATAAAATGCACGTATCTGTATTTCTGTAATTATTTACTCCACCTTCAATCTATAAGGAAAGAGAATATATGCATAACTTTCCTAAATCTGCAAAATTCTGGAGGGTTATCATTATTAAGAGAGCTGATTTATTATGATCATGGCAGCATACTCCTCGGGTTAATGGAGAAATACCGAACGTGAATGATGCAACCTTAGACCATGAACGGCTGTCAGAGAGGTATTGGTTTTATATCAGGTGCTACATCCAAGAAAATTTACTTCAAGGAACATCCTCATACTCAAAAAAGGACTAACCATTAATTATATTGGCTTAAGATTTGAATTCAACTTATGACTTACTGTGCCTCGCTCTTTAATGTGCATACAATGTAGCTTTTATTGATCATAGTGAGTCCTTTAACAGACTGGTCACATATGGTTTATCGGAGCTACAGATGGAAGGTGATGGGAATTGCCAGGTTTTATTAAGTTCTTGTCAATATCTTTTGTATTGAAATGTATAATTATCCTGCATTTTATTGTTTATTCATCTCATGATGTTTCAAATAACAGTTTTTTTTAATGTATTAATAGTTTCGGGCATTAGCAGATCAGTTATTTCGAAATCCTGAGTACCACAAGCATGTAAGAAAGGCAGTCATCAAACAGGTGCTAAAAATTTAAACTCTACTAATGCATATGATCATTTAAATTGTTCAGTCAACGTTATTTGGTCATAGAGGGTTTGATGAATGTTGGTAAAAGTAAATGTTTATATAGAAGTTTTTTTTAAAAAAAAAAATCAAATGTTTATAGAAGTTGATAAATGATTATTGAGGGATTGTATGAAATATGTGAGACACGGGTTATTGGTAATGGAGGTCTGCAATTTTTCATTTATGTTTGAATCTTTCTTTGTTTCTAGCCTATGAAGTTTCTTAATATTACCTTGGATAAAGTTTAAAATTAAATGTCTTTAGGTTGATGTTATAGTCTTAAAAGTAATCTAAGAATATTGACATTCTATAAGCTCTTGTTCTAAATGCCTTGGAGTAATAGTCCAATGATATTAGTCTCGATTCAAGTAATTTGTTCAGACACCATGTTTATAATAAAGATATAAAATCTTTCTGGTTATCGTCATATAATCTTTGATTCCCTACAACCTTGAACAGCACCATATGCTAACTTCCATATAGGACCTAGGATTAATGGAGGTGATCACATAAGATTTTTTCTTCAACCTAAGCTGAAAAGTTTCTGCAATTACTGTGAATGTGAAGAAGTTGCTTAAGTAGAATATCACTCGAGAGAATCACTTTGCAAAGCACCAATCATCTACATGTAGTATTATTCTTGGAAAGTAGGGGGTGCGAAAGAATAATTGAGAGTCGAAGTTTGTGGGAGGAAATGAACTCTCCTTTAGCCAATGATTTTTCACAGTTTCAACTGCTTCTCTTTCCTAAACTAGTATGAGACTGAATAAGAAAAAAAAGTTACTGGCTTCCTGTTAGCAATTCTTTTGTTTCATCATCCAGTTTTTAGTTGTGTTTTATCTGTGGTACTGTTACTGTATATCAAATTAACTTGCGATAAATTTTATTGAACACTCTTCTTGCATAACTTTGAAATTTATTCCGACCTGTAACCTACACTTCATGAAGCATAGCATCTTGCTTTCAACTCCCATCCCTATTGCCTTGCCAGTACCTCCTTTTTCCTACTTCATGCTTTATTCTTGTTTCGTTTCCTTATAGGAAATAACTTCTTTATTTATTTATTTATTTTTAATAACACTTCTCGGAAATAACTTAAAAGCACAGTTGCCATATTTTTCTTACCACATATTTTCCTATTTTCCTCCCAATTCAGTTAAAGAAGTTCAGGAAAATGTATGAAGGCTATGTTCCAATGAAGTACAAAAGCTACCTCAAGAAGATGAAAAAGTTGGTTATCTATGACTAACTACTCTTATTGACTTCTCCCCTCCCAAGATGGCGTAGCTTGTCTAATGAATTCAATAATTACTTGTTCAAATTTTAACACGACTTTGCATGTCTAGATCAGGTGAATGGGGAGATCATGTTACTCTACAAGCTGCTGCAGACAGAGTATGTTGATATTTATTCTTGCATAACTGCTGTGAAACTCCTTTTTATGCATTCTTGTTGTGCTGCTAGGAGTTTGGGGTGAAAGATACGATTCAATTTCTGATCATTTTGTAACGAAGGCTTAACATGCAAAAATTTATTTACCAATACGTAAGATTCTAATATTTTAGACCTTGTGTGTCTTCTTTGTTTTACTGGAAAATCATTTTGTATTCACCACGACGTGTTTAAATGTGCTTAAGGTTGACTTTGTGTGTCTTCTTTCTATTTTATATCTTGTGTGTGTGCATGTGTTGTGTACTTGACATTCCACTGGCAATTCTTCACTCATGCAAGTGTCTCAACATAAATATATGGATATCTCATCATTTTCTTTTATATTGAAATTATAAATAAATAAATTTATAAAAAAAAAGCATCTTTTTCCACAAAACAGGAAATGTAGATTACAAATTGGTGATATTTTGATGAAAAGTTAAACGAGAAAAGAAAGCAGAAGAAAACCACTCAAGGTTTAAAATTTATTAATTATTCTTTCTGGGTAACATTGGATATCTTTTTATTGATGAACTGGTGCATGGACACACCACGGTTTAAATTGTGACCCTTCATAGGTGTTAGCAACTTAGCATTGATACCTTGTTGGTATCATTTCTGCAATGAATGTTACTCTCTTTGATCTCTCTCACTGTCACATTTGTGCATATAGTTGTATGCCATAGACTTGAATAGTTTCCTAGACCTTCTGATTTCTAATTTTTTATGTTGGATAATTATTTCCCTCTCTCTCAAATTTTGGCCTGGTCTTGCAATTCATGTGTATAAGATTTTGTTTTTGGGTTTTTAATGCTCTATTACTATTGAAATCCTTACTATTGTTTATATTGTGACCGTTGATTTTGCTAATTTGTAGTTTGAATCAAAGATCTGCTTAGTCACATCTTTCCGAGATACCTGTTATATCGAGATCCTTCCCAAAGACAATAATCACAACAAAGGTAAAGATTTCAGTAGCATATCAGTTAAATTGTTTTGATTCAGTTGATGGAATTTTAATCTGTAGGACTTCATACATTAGCGATTAGCCATTATTTTGAAAGCTACTTAAATTTTAAACCCTGTTAAAATATCACTTAAAACTTGTAGACTGATTATCAGAGACTGCTTATTATTTAGGTTGCAAGCTGGAAAAAGTTATAGTTAACTTCTACTTGTTCTAGTAAGCAATTTTTTTTGCATAAAAGTGCAAGAGATTTTCGTTATGTGGTTGAGAAAAATTTCAGCATTCTGATTTTCCAGCAAGGCTATGTTGGATTAGATGTAAATAGGATGCCACTCTTCTAGAAAGAGGCTAATTCTTTCAGTCTCGAGTTTTCCGATATTCCGTGGGGGTACTTGGATAAAAACAGATATAGATATAATTTTGAGGATTGTGTACGATTATTCTGGATACTTAAAGAGTGTAGCCTTTTTGGCTTCCAGCGCTGTTGCATTGGATGAGGCAATTGTTGGCTTATTTTTATATATATTTTTAATTTAGCTTATCTGTTATACAATTATTGTATGTGGACCCAGTGTTGGGAGTTGTAGGTCCTACTTGTGTGTTTTTTTTAGTTCAATAACAATTAGGGGTAGAGAATTTGAATTCATAACCTCTTAGTCACATATACACACTAACACTAATGAGTATGTCTATTGCTCTTGTTGGTGTGCCTAGTTTGTATCTCTTGGTTGGATAAAACATTCAATAACTACTTAAAAAGAAATATAGCCGTTACTAGTTGCCAATAACTTAATTTCATTTGAGAGAAGGACTGGTATAATCCTATGGGCAGTAGTTCTCCACTTGGAAATTTGATGTTATTGGCACACTCTTGAAGCAGGACCTGATAGAACTCAATTGTAATTGAGGTTGTTTGGAGCCTCCAAGTTCTAGAATACTCACCAAATAATTGATTTCCACTAGGCTCTCTCTTCCTCGACCACTCTATTTGAAATTAAATATCATAAATAACTTCCTTTTATTTGCCCTATAATATCTCTAAATTGATCTAACACATTCTTATTTTGACCTAGGAGTTGAGAGGATCTTAGGAAACCAAAATATTATGAGTTCAATTCATGGTGGCTATCTACCTAAGAATTAAGTTCTTAAGGGTTTCTATAGTCAAATATTGTAGGGTCAAATAGTTTGTCCCATTAAAATAGTCGAGGTGTGCGTAAGCTGGCCCATACGCTCACAGATTAAAAAAAAAATCCAATCAGAACACTGCCTGCATCATTCTTAAGATTTTCAATATTTATGGAGGTATTATGTGCAACTTAATCTAATTTTGGTAACTCTTTCTTGTTGACAGAACTTTGGCTCAGCTTTTGGTGTGAAGTGCATTACAACTCGTTGTATGCATGTGGAGGTGATATACATACACATACCTAATTAAACAGAGCTGCATGTTTTTTAATTCCATTAGCTTTTCTTGCTGTTGAGTGACTTAGATTTCTTCCATTTAATCTTCTTCTTGCAGATCTTCCTACCAGAACCCCTAGAAAAAAGCATTGGCTTTTCTAGAGTAATGAAACGGTATCATCAATCCCTTCTGATTTCTTAATACTTATGAAATGTAATCTTCAAAAATAGTTAACACAATAATGCCATATAGTTTCTTCAATACAAACAGAAAAGTAGCTCGCAGACTTGTGTTACAGAATATATATCTCTATATATAGCCATAGTATGTATTTATTTAAACATACAAACTTAATACATCTTTCTTACCGGTCTCTTTCATTAATCTTTACATATTAATTTTCACACTGTACGTCTTTCACTAGCTCTCCTCAAAGATCTGCACAAATCACATTCTAAACTATTCTACACTCTTTGTCCTGAAGGGGTGGCGGAGTGGTTGAATAAGGGTATGCTCCCCTCAAGGTCTTGGGTTCGAGACTCATCTGTGATATTACTCATTCGATGTTGTCTGACCTAAGGACGGGCATGGTTACCCTTGTTTCAAAAAAAAAAAAAAAATTATTCTGCACTCTCTACAAACACATTGTTCTTCACTTGGCCCTCCTGCATATATACTCACATTTTTCTCCTACATTTCATTTTTACCAATCTTTTTATCCACACTCACTCATTACTTACTAGCGTACCTTATACTCACAAAATGTTCTTCCCATATACTTATTGTTTGTTGTTTCATATAAAGTTATACATAATTTTAATATATAGAGAGGAGGAAAAGTACAATTTTGGTTTGGTTATGAGATTTGGAAGTGTTGTCTATTTGGTCTATGAGGTTTTTAAAAGGGACATTTTTAGTCTTCACTTGAAAAAATGTTCTAAATAGTTTTTAGATATATTGCCCACTTGTTGACTTAGAAAAAGATATTGATGAAATAATGATGTGGATGAGTTGAAAATAGTAAAAGTTTCAACAAAAGTGACTAAATAAACATGAGCCCTCAATTTCAAGCACCAAAAGTGTATTTTGCTCCATATATGAATATAAAATTTGCTTATATGGTTACTAAAGGTTGCATTCTTCCGGTTAAAAGTATATGATCGTTCAATATTTCAAATTTGAAATATGTTATACAAGTCACAAGATTTTTATTTCAAAATAATAATAATAATAATGTTAGGCACAGCCAGCAAACATCACGACTATTGTCACCAGACTTTCTATTAGAAAATACTATCGTTCAACATTTCAAATTTAACATGTTACACTTCAAGTCGCAAGAATAATGTTAGGCATTTTTATTTAAATAATAATAATAATAATAACAATAATAATATTAGGCAGGGAGCATTCTTCAAAGTTTTTATTTTTATATTAATGATTGTCCAGATCAGTTTACGCGCACCACAATTATTGTTATGAGACATACCACTAGACCCTACAATATTTGGATGTCAAAGAAATTCTTAGAGAATGAATTTCTAGTTCTAGTTAAATGGTTACCGTAGATTGAACTCAAATTTTTTTTTGCCACTAGACCACTCTAAGATGGTTGGAGCATTCTGTAATTTGACAGAAATGTAAAATCGTTCATTTAATGAAATGCTAGCTTTTTTTTAATATCATTAAGACATACATGAATTTTTAATCGACAAATTTTTTTTATACCTGTTAAACAAATAATTAAAACTAGGAAAGTTGTCGAGGTATGAAGCTAGAGCTATGTTTTGATCAAATGGGCATAGAATGTACTGTCCGTTACACAATGCTACGCATCTCATCTCTCACTTTGCAATTGCATTCACTATTTTCCTCTAGGATGCCTACATGTCTTGAACTTAGGAGGCAGGAAATCAAAACTTGAACTAGTTATCTATTATTCTATCATAACTCATCATGCTCGTTCGATTCAGTTCGAGATTCAGACTCGGGCTGGGCATTTTCGCTTGGCTTGGCGGATTGGTCGCCTTGAGATGAACTCGCATCCGTTGTTGAATCGGAGCTTTTCACGTCTTCTTTGCTGGTATCTGATTCGTTCACGGGTTTCTCGATCATAGGCTTTGGTTTGGGAATCTTGTCGATGCTGCCAACCTGCACATGTATACTAGTTATATAGCAATAGAATTGTTGAAATGATTTTGTAGCAGTAGAACAAAGTAAATAATTCTAGAGAAAAGTTGAAAGAACGAAAGGAGTTTTTCAAGCATATATTTGATGGCGACAAGGATAGCAGCCACATTCTCTTATGTTGAATCAAAATTTCTGAGATTGTTTTTCAGATTCAAATATAGAGCAACAAAATACCTTTTCTTGAATGTTAAAAGCTTTCGAGTATACATCTTCGGATGTAAATACTGGCGGGCTAGATGCCGAATTCCTACACATAAGGAAACCCTTGAGTCCATTTTTGCCATAATGTAGTAGCACAAGTTCGTGAATGAAACCATTAAATTCCAAACAAATTCTCAGTTCAATCATTCTTTTAACACAGGAAAGTTCACAACCAAAACTTGGTTGAGAATTAACAACATTATAACACAAAGTAACCTACACCAGAGTGAGCAAGGGAATATTGTAAATATAATATTAAAACACTCATTGAAATAGAACTATGAGTTGCGAGATAAAAAAATTTGGCCTACTAAATCGTAATCACTAACTTCTATAGGTCGACAGCGAACCAGAAAACAGCAGCCATGCACTGAATGAACTAACCTTTCCAGTTTAATAATCTGAACTAATTCATAGCATATAAAGTCAAAAACTTCAGGAAAAGATCAGGCATCAAATAAAAAAAAACAACTGATAGGCTATTAGGGAATACTGTTCAAAGGCCAAACCATCTTCAATTGACTGATAATTCGTTAGAACAGCGTTAAAATTTCTGGGTCATAGTCCAAATGATGATGATTTATGTTACTTTTTTTTCAAGTGACTTTCACAACTAAAAAATAGTCCAAGAATCTGAAGGCAAAGCCAATTCCAGATTTGATACCCACAAATAATGAATCATGATATCCACATTAAATGAATTAATGTAGAAGTCTATCGACAAAAGTTTGTTTCGGTCAACAAACGAAACTCGGGAAGGAAGTCAGTCAAAAATGGCCAAACAGTCAAGTTCTTATGTCATTTTTTCTATCCACTAATTTATTACTTTGACAAAATCCGGTTTGTATGAAAAAAAATCGTTAAATTCAGCTAATCGGGACAAATCACTTAAACCGTAGAACTAACAGAAAGGAATGATACCAAGAGAGTACATGCAAAGCCAAATTAACATGGGACTAAAAACAGAGAGATGCCAGAAACTAGATCTTAAGAATTAAAAAATTGCTTACTTTTTTTGTTCAGCTTCCTTCTCATCCAACCAGATCTTAAACTTGTCACTTTCAGTTTTTACCTAGACAAGCCACACCCAAAAACACCAGGCATCAAAAAGAAGCAAAATACAAGAGCACTCACAAGTCACAAAGACTACAATGCAAAACAAAACAACACAATGCAAAAGCAAAACCTTACCTCTTGTATTCTTTCTTTTGGAAGCCATGGTTTTTTGGTCTTCCAGTTTTGTATGATCTGCAATTGCTCAAAAAGACCTTGAGGTCAATTTCTTATTATTTTTGTAGCAGAAACCAATTTCACGAATGAAAGTGCCTAAAGGCACACAAAGACGTGGCAAGACAACATGAAAGAGTCTCGGTTTCCCGTAATCAAACAAAAGGCCAATTGCAAAAAATAATAATAAGAAGAATAAGAATTTGGAGAATGAATTCAAAATAGCATTAAAATGCACTAGACCTTAAGTTTAATCACATGTACTATTTAGATTATCAAATCCTAAAAAAGTTATCCAATTTCTTACAAACCATAAATTCCACAACAAAAATAAAACCAACTTGACCAAGTATTTGGCCTTCATCCTGAAAGAAGAAACTAATATAACTTCCCAGGTCGAGGCAACAAACTTTGAGCCCAGATCTAGAGAGATACTGAATCTCTGTCAAAAGCAACTCCGCAACTAAGAAGCGTAAGGGCATTAACACAAGTGGTTCAAATCCTTTGGAACACACCAACAAAAAATAAAATAATTGGAGCCAAGGACAAAAGTGGAAGTTTATTTTTTAAATATTCATGAGTGTGCGAGCTAACTTATGCGCAGTTCGACTAATCTCACAGCACAACACTTGAACATACTACATTCAATTGTTAAGGAAATTTGTAAGGAATTAAATCTTAGATAGATAACCACTATGAATTGAATCCATGACCACTTAATTACCCAATACCCTCGTGACCATTATGCAAACCCAATAATTGTTGAAGTTTTCTAGATAAGGTCAACCCAACAATCCACAATCAACAAAGCACTCCAGCTTCCACAGTTAAGAGAAACAAGAAGGGGTAAGCTTCCACAGTTAAGAGAAACAAGAAGGGAAAGAACCCGAACAATTGTACAACGAATTACAAGTGAAGACATCCCAGGAGATTGTTAGAGTTATCCTTGTCATTTCACATTATGGAGTATGAGTTTTATTATGAGTATGAGTTTAGTTAGGGCTTTATTATGAGTATGAGTTTTATCCTTTATTGTCATTTTACATTCCTAGCTAGCATTTCTCCATTGAGTCCTATATATATGTTTGTTCTTCTCAATGAGGAAGATAGGAATCTTATTGTGCCTCTATCAAACATGTATCAGAGCATAGGGGTTAGGGTTTAGAAGTCCCACCACACAAGTCCGCCAAGCCTTCCCCAATGAATTTTTTTACATAACCGCCACCATTAAGTAGCTCGGACACCAATCGATGCGTCTGGGGAAGTTTCGCATTGATTGAAGCGGCGCTTGCGGCGGCCGTTTTTTGTCTCATTTGTCGGTTTCATTTTTGCTCATCATTTTCGATATGCAAGTATGGTCAGTTTTTTTGTTTTTCGAATTTTTGAGATTTGGATTTCGCAAACTAGGTGAGTTCTATCAATTTTTTTCCGAATTTATGCAAGATGGTCTTGTCCATGGTTTTTGGTTGTAAAACCCACAAGTTCTAGTGAGTCTCGGCTCTTGTTCAGATGGTATTGGTTAATTTTGTGTACTTGTTTGGTGAAATGGTTATTAAAGTAAAATAATATTCCAACAGACATCTGAGAATAGTGCATACAATTTAATATATATTCCACCAATTACAAAAGGGATAAGTTGCTATGTTTAACCTAAAAAATTGTAAGACAGGCATGGATTAATGGAACCATTCACGCCAATCAAGATTTCACATTAAAGCATAGAAAAAAAAGACAAACCGTTTGCAGGTCAATAAGATATTTGCGAGTTGCTTCAACAGCCTGAGGTCTTGCAGTTACCTCTTTCAATCTACATAAAAAAAAAAAAAATAGATAGGTATGTAAAACTTAACTGGCCATAATGCACCTCGGTAACATATCAGTCTAATATTGGGATGCTAAACTCAGTCCAATTTAGACATAAAAGGCACTCAAGCCATTTATAAGTACCTGAAAAATATTGGGTCACCAAAGTCTTTTAAGATGTCAAGGCGTTCTTGAAATTCTGTAGCAGAAGCATCTTCACCATCCATATATAGCCAATCTTGTACCTAAAAAATAGAAACAAGCTTTCTTAAGGAATACGCATCATCTATCATCCCATTACCACCAAAAGAAAATCCTAACCTCATCAAGTTTCTCGTTAAAAGCTTCACATTCTTCCCTTGTACAAATCTGCTCCAACTCACTGGAGGTTTCGAACTGGCATGAAGAATAAAACAGATCATTAATAATATGCATGAGAAGAGCTCATGAGAAGTATTAATGTCTAAACATGAATGAGAAGTATTACTGCAGATGGTGTAGAAAACTGCTACAAAGGATAAAGGCAATGGCCGATATATATTATATTGTAGAGAGGATAAAATCAGAAACCCAGAGCCATATTTTCAAGAATGAATAATATTCATCCTTGCCTACGAGAATATGTTGATTCAAATCCGATTGTGATAGAAATATGGAAGTTCCAGTACTTTTATCTAAAAATGTCTAAACAAGGACGCAGATAATAATTGCATATATTATATTATCCAAACAAGTATTCTTAGCAATCCCAAATTGATAAGCCTAATTACGTTATTATTCTTTTAGCATCTGCTCAAATTCCTTTTATAGCTTATTCTAATTTCTTCACAGTTTACATTTTAATGTTAGAGAAGTCCAGTTCATGACGTTAACTTATTTCACTTCAAAGTTTCAAACAATAGGTTGGTCAGAAATCAATTCGAAGAAAAACTTATTAAAAAACGTTAAATTCATTATTATTTTTTCATTAAACATTGAAAATGAGTTGAGGGGGGACTAAAAGGTATAAACCAGTGTGTATGTGTGCATACATTGATTGTCCGACATCTCAATCCCTAATCATGAGTACAGTTGATCAAACTATATCCATGAGATAGGAGAAGGTAAGTAACCTCTAACCAAACAAGAAATTTTCGCGCCGGAAAACAATTCCAAAACAAGAGACAACCAAAAGTTGAAAGTTATCGTAGTTCCTCCTCCATTTAAAAAAAAATAACTAAAAAAGTAACCTTTTTGACAGTTTCAGTCATTCTCTAATTGCAATTAATGAATAAAAGTTCACTACTATTATCAATGCTTCTTACAAAAAAATTAATTAATTAAAAAACGCAAAAAGAACCTCAGAGGAATTTAAGAAGGATCAAGAGCCTCAACCTTCTCCTTTGTAGCGTATACATATCCCTCCAAGTTATTTTTAAGCTCAGCTGTTTTTCTTCTTTCTGCATCCTTTTTGTCCAGTGCTTCTAACTTACTTTTGGCTTCAGCAAAAGATGTTTTGGAAAGAGGAATTCCTGGCCCCACAGTCTTCTCAACGATCTTTAAAACATGTAATAAAAGAGAAAATGACGAGAAAAGCAAGAATTAAATATATAGTAATCCATACCAAAATAACTTCTACAAGGAACAAAAGGTTAAATTGCTAATCAATTTAATAATTCACAATACAATAGTCACAACACTGACCTTTAGTGGAATTCTGAAAGTCCGCTTTTTCAGCTTTTTTTCAGTAGCAAGCTCAGGTGTAGCTTGTTCCTCTGTACTAGAGTTGGATGTGTTACCAACCCCACCATTTTCAGGGATCGAGGTGTCATTCTTTCCTTCTGAAGTATTTCCAGAATCCTCCACTGTTGCATTGGATGAAGCAACCGTTGAATTCTCAACTGAAACGTTCTTCTTAGGTACATCTACCCATTCGGATATCTCAATAACAGCATCTGCCCGATCAAAAGACAAAATTCCACTTCTACTGAGAGAGAAATGTAATGTTGCCTTGATGGGAGATGACAAGTTGCGACTTGAATATCTAAAGAATACATTAAAAGAAATCACAATGTGAGATTCAAAATCAAGTATATTATCTGGCTAAGTTCACGGTTATCAAATTAAATAGATGTGCTAGTTGTTCAGGTAATTGGTGGTCCTTACTTCTCACTAGTATCCGTCAAACCAGAGACAGCATACTGAGCAAATAAGGGAATGCTGACACCAGGTGGTAGAAGATCATTCTCATATGCAAGTGAAACTTCAAAATCCTTATTATGGACGACTGATCTGTACATCTATTATACGTGCAAGTCCAAGAAGTCACATGGTAAGAAAAATAGTTAGATAACTTTATTGAAGATTCATGTAGTGATGTAGTAATAGGTTAATATCATTTATTTACCTTACTGGGGAGTTTCTTCATGCGTGGTACAAGCACTTGCCTGGTGCTCTCATCCTTTAAGAGATCAGGGCCATCTAACTCAACAACAAACCCGTAGGGAGAACCATCAATCATTCCAAGCTTACGGTTCAATTTGATTCCATCACTTAAATTGGCAGCATGTAAAGCTGCACCAAGTACAATGGCTTCATCAGCATCCAGATGTTTGTCCAGCTCACTCCTTCCTAGGAACTCCTGGAGTTTTGCCTGCCAGAAGGAGGAAAAAGAGAATAGTTCTCACTCTACAGAACATTTATGAAGACTAAATTGAAGAAATTAAAGAGCTAACAGACTAAAACCAGACTATTTATCTTAAACTAATTATGAAAAAGAAAGTCTGTTATTAATAGAGGATGACGACCATAAACTGATAGCTGCACATTGCACAACTGTTAAATAACAATTTGATACTAAAAGGAGACACAGTTATTGTTATTTAAATTAATAATAATACATTCATAATTTTATTTAAAAAGATAAAATAACATATCAAAGGATACATGTAGACATCACACTATTGCATGTAGGCACATGCCAGAGAGGAACATAGGAATTCACCCTAAGTTGAATTGCGTAAATCATACAGCTCTAGCAATAATTGAGGAATTACATTTGTATAAATTAATTAGGGCAGCTATTATTCCATTTCCATATACTCCTTTGTATTTGTCTCCGTTATTTTAACTTTTTCACTCCTTTAGAGTTTGCAACTCCACGTCTTCGAAAACCCTTCCCTTTTTATTAATGAATAAAAAATTTGTTTCTTGTTTACAAAACATGTAGCTTTCTTTCCTTCCATTGGCTTCAACTTTTGAGGAACAAGAAAGGCAGTATAAATTTACCAATTTTCAGCTGAAAATCATCTACCAAGAAACGACAAAAATTTCATAATGATAAACTGATCATAGTTCTTTCCTTTCAGACATTACGGAGAAAGAAAAAAAAAACAGAAGCAGACAGTAAACTTCCAACCTGCAATTTTGGCACCCTTGTAGCCCCTCCAATCAATTCCACGGCATATATATCATCCATCTTTAAACCTGAATGCTTTAACAGATCTTTCACGGGTAAAAGAGATCTCTCCCACAAATCCACACACAACTCTTCAAACTTCTCCCGTGTTATGGTGCTCCTGACATAGAAACAGGTTACCAAGAAATTTAGTATATTCATATAATGAAACCATGTCCATGATTCCTAGGGCCAAGAACATCATAAATTCATAATTCCACTCACGAGTAGCAAAATTTACATGTAGAATAGAAAATTCTTCGCCTATGCGTACATTAAAAACCTTAAAGAAACCAATACTTGAACTAACAACAATATAAATTGTAAAGAAAATAGAGAAGAGAATTAACTGGGTAATCAAATCAGGGAGGTTCTAAAAGACTGAAAATGAAATTGAATGGGGGGATGCACACACACCCAGGAAATGCATATTTGGTAAATAAGAAAGACATAAAGTCAGTAAAAATTGATTCAAGTCTACTTGATGCTTTCGAAAATCTAGAAACCTTTAAAACAAATAACCATGACAATTCAAATTTTGTTCGAAGCATCCTTTTCTCTATAGATTTAAGATATTCAACCACGAATCGAACTATTTTTGTTAAATACAATGGCCTATACAGTATATAAGTAGCTAAATATATACATAAATTTCTTTAAACCATATATACATACATTTGAAAAAAGATTCCTTATGAAGAGAAATTTCATGAAATAAAAATCAGTTAAACTCTACTTACCTATAATCTCGATCATCATAGAGAGATTCAACAGATATTGGGGCAGCTGTATTTGCACTCAAAATTTCTTTGGTTCGTTTAACTTGTTTCTTCAATTTTGCCATAGCCTTTGGATGATTCCTTACATCCACATTTCCCACTTGTTTATTGAAATCATCAGCAAAATATTCAACCAGTCGTAATTCCATATTCTGGCCCCCAAGTTCTGGGTCCCATCTAATATCCTTCACCTGCACAACATGCCAAAGTTGCTAAGATATTGGCAAGGCACAGAAGAACCAGTATAAAGAACAAGAAATGACTACAAAAATTATGTAGAGTATAACTTACCCGGAATTGATTGACTGACACGGTCTTCCCGTACTCTTTCGCATTGTAGGACGAAAAGTACACAAGCGCTGCATAAGTATTGCTTGAACCCATATCGTAGAAAATAACATGCCTCGACTCATTGGAAAAATTCTTATCAATTCCATATTGTAGCGCCGCACCCGAATGTTCATTGATTAATGAAAGCACATTTACGCCAGCCAGTTGGGCAGCTTGAAGTACAGCTCTTCTCTCTGCTTGCCCAAAGTATGGTGGCACAGAAATTACTGCATCCTTCACCTGAACTTTCGAATGAAATTCCGCTAAATTTGAAGCATAAGCCAGAATCATTGCCAACAATTCCTCAACCGAGTAAACAGTTACATTATCATCAATTTTGAAACCAACAGCACCCCTCGAATCTTCCACAATATCAAATGGCAAATACAATGAGTCTATCAAACTTTTAGTATAGTTATAGGGCTTCCCAACCATGTCCCTGATTTGGGAAAACACCTTATTAGGATACCGTGCAATGAGACCAGCAGCTTCTTCGCCGAGAAGACGAGTTCCCGATTGAAAAGACACCAATGCCGGTGATTTACGCTTGGACATTTCATTGATCGCAATCGAAATTGGACTCTGTCCAGGTTTCAAATTCACGACTGCAACTTTAATCGATTCAGACCCCAGATCTATACTTGAAACCGCAGAATTCGACGGATATACAATTAGAGAAAAAGCAAATAACAATAACCCGAACTTCATTAAGACCGACGCCATTTTCTACTCTTCACCTCTGCCCAACCAGCATCAAAACAAGCAAAAACATTGAGAAAACAAAAGGCAAGAAAAAAAAACTTCAAATTAACAAACATTTCCACAAGAACAAGCACCAAAAAAATTAACCAAACAACATTCATAAAATCTACCGGGAATGCAGCGGCTCTGGAAACGCAAAACGCGAAAGAGGATCAGGCAAACGGGAACAATGGTAACTCAGAAGGAGAAAGAGATCAGCAAAACCTTGATCGCATTCTCCATGGCGGAGCTTCTATGATTTTTGTTTAGTTTACGAGAAATGTTGAAGCTGAATCAAAATTTCTCTCCTTTTTTGTTGGATATACAAAATTTCTCTCTGATTCTGAGAAATTCAAATCTCAAAAATAAAATAAAATAAAAACTGAGAAATTCATGTAAGGACCTACGTGGAAAGCGCAGAATCATAGCCAATGAATTGATGCCACGTTTTCTATTTTACACGTGGCAGGCAGGGAATCGTTCGGTGTTGTTGCGTTCACGGTGGTCGTAGATGTGTTGTAGAAAATGTTGGGAGTTCGTATCCTGTACGGCGAGGGTAATTATCAATTGTTTGATGCAAAGTGCTCTTTTTAGCCTTTTTAATTTATTTTATTTTTAGTGTGGGGAATCTAATTCATGATCTCTTGCTTCATAAGTATACATTATTGTCGTTGAGCTATTATTTGAAAAATGTTGTGTGTAATGCAGTATCGACTCTTGTGTCACCATGGAGTATTGCCACACTCACAGTTGCCCAACTACTAACTCAAGCACGATGGAAAGTCGCAACGTCTAAATCTTTCACAATGTGTGGTAATTTTATTTTTACTCTAATATTTTGTTCAAGTGTCTGATTGACTTTTGATTTGTTCTTTATAATCGAATGCTAACGCATTTTTCTCGAACACCCAACTTCATCATTACTGTGCAATAGATACATTAAAAGAGACACAAAACATCCAAACTATCAAGAAATATATGTGAAATTCATGATCGAATATGACTCAATCACTCACTCGTGCACATTAAATAATATTTTCACATATAGGAGTTCATATCACTTATTATTCATATTAAGTCAGCATACGATCATCTTAGTGAAATATTGTCATCGCTCTGTAACAATATTAACTAGAGATGTCAATGTTTCGTGGTTCGGTCTTATGCAAACTCTTTGCATATGATACCTTCACTCAGATGAACGACTTGGATCAAATCACTTGCAAATGTTGTAAAGTAAGTTGTATCAATAATGTCACTAGGATAAGAAACTCAACCATATCCATAAAATGCATACTATTAAGGTTATTTAACTTTAACATTATTTGTTTATATATATGTGTGTGTGTTTATTGTTACGGCACCTGCCACTTGACCCTACAACATTTTGATTTAAAAAATACTCACACGAAATTAATTTATAGGTACTATCCATCATGGATTCAACCGATTTACTTGTATGTCCACTATATATTGTTCAAATATCCATATAATAACCTCAAATTTTAATCACTTATGGATAATGATAAAAACAATTCTTAAATAAACAATACATTTATTATTATTGAATTGAATGTTCTTGTTTACTAAACTACGAGTTTTAGGACAAAAACTTCTAACATTCTTCTACTTGCGATAATGCCTAGGTGGGACTGCTAATGAAGTGATCTATACTCGTTATCTCATTTGCTTTAGACTTGACGAGACATTTTTTGTAGACTCATTTTTGGTGATCTTCGAACACTTTAGTCGAAAATGTCTAAAAGAGCAATGAGTGTGTGTACAAAAGAATGACAAGATATGCCTCGTAGACACTCTCCGGTGATCCTTTCAAAATCTTTATTTGAAATTGGTTCAATCAATGTTTAATATTAGTAAGAATTCCTAAATCATTCCTAATGAGTAGAGTGTACATATAAGATGAGAAAAACTGTTTTGCTTTTGATGATCTTTTTGTATACTGGTGAATGTTTCAAGTTTTATCTCATTGGTTTGCCAAGTAATAGTTCAAGTGACAATTTTGAAATTAACTACGACTCTCAATCAAAATAAGAGATAAATAGCGATTTTCAAAATCGAATCGTGAAGTTGAAATGGATTACTACCAATCAACATAACCAATACGTCATCGACCTGTTTGATTGAAATTTTAAAACTAATCTAAAATATATTTTAACTAATTTATTCTAGACAACAAGAGCAACAACTTAATAACATTCATTTAGCCATCGAGTCCATTCTCCCCGAACTAAAAAAAAAAAAAAAAACTAATTTATTCCAAGTTTTAATTTAAATAAAATAAAATGATACCCACACTGCGTTTCCAATTATCCGCCTCTTTTCCTCTACGATTTTTACTTCTGTGATTAGAAAAACTGATAACAACGCAGATGCTCCGACCATAACACCTTCTTCAACTTCAGATTGTATTTTGTTCTAATTCAAGCTCTCATCGCTCAAAATTCTTCCAAATTATTGCTATGTTATAGCTCAGCTCTTTATTCTCCGCCATTTTCGTTTCTGTAAATTTGAAGTTTGCTATGTATCGCCCTTGATATGGCTCTTGGTTTCTTTTCAAGGTGATAAAGCCTGATAGAGAATCGTTCACTCGATGCTCCTGAAGCTACCATCGGTTTCTGCTTGTTTCTGGGATCCATCTCAAATGGGTAGAAATTTGTTGTCTTTTTTTTCTTCATTTGAAATTGGATTTTTTTTTCTGAATTATTGTCGTTGCTCCATTGTTCTTCATCAATGGGAGGCTCTCTGTTTCTGTAACAGCTTCGAAACTACTGCCATTTGATTTCAATTGAAGGTTTAGAGGCGTGTTGTTGTTGAGTAATGATTTTAAGTTCGTGTTTGTTGTAGGTACCTTCATTGGTAATGCGGATTTTACGAGTCTCCACCTGTCTGCACTACGATCACATGCTTCTCGAGTAAAGGTTTAGATGCTTAATCAAATCAATTCTAAGAAATTTCAACATTCTGTTATTTTTCTTATTTTCAAGTGGTTCTGTCGATGAGATGACATGCCTAGCTATGAACAGATAATTATCTAGTTTGTAATCATAAGTACCCTTCTAGTCGCCCAAGGAGCAACCCAATTCGTTGTGGCTATAGATTTCGAGGTATGCTACTTCGGACGTCCTTGATTTAAAATTGCTGGGAAACACTTCAACTAGATCTCTTGAAGTATCCTAGGTCCGGTATCGGACCCCATGGTATAGATTAGCAAAACTTCGATTTTCCGGTTTCCAAAAAAGAACCGTTCTAGTCAGAACTTTATAACATGAATACTACTCTCGATTTAAGTAAATGAGGTTTCTGTTTTATTCAGCCATGTATAACTTGTGTATTTGTCAGTCACTCACTACTCATAGACTTGTTTACAGATATTTTGTATCTCTTTTTATCCAAATCCTGATTTCACTTTATGCTTGAAGATAACATTTGCTGATTTTTACAGGTTGTCCTAAGTCATGTGAGTCTGTGAGAGACTCTTCAAAACAATTAAGATCTTGCAATATTCTTGTATTGCAGGTTGTGCATAAACTGATGCCCCAAAAAGTGCCAACATCATTAAGGACTACCAGTCAGGAATATGGAAACAATCCTGTTCCGAAGAAACGAGAAGTGTATCGCCAGAACGTGGACCTTCCAAACATGTTGCCTAGAAAGAAAAAGAAACCCTATCCTATTCCCCTAAAGCAAATCAAGCGGGCTGCAAAAGCTGACAAAGAGCTTGCACAAAAGGGTATTGAGAAACCGCTTGAACCTGGGAAAAATGGGCTGCTTGTCCCTGATTTGATACCTGTT
Source organism: Sechiopsis laciniata (assembly GCA_037833695.1). Lineage (NCBI taxonomy): Eukaryota > Viridiplantae > Streptophyta > Magnoliopsida > Cucurbitales > Cucurbitaceae > Sechiopsis > Sechiopsis laciniata. The sequence goes on along the minus strand of JBBMKA010000022.1, from coordinate 5,537,081 downwards.
GCTCATGATGTTCTGGATGCCTGGAAAATTTTGATTAAGGGCCTTTCACATCTCTTACATGTTATTCCAGTATATGCTTGCAGGTTGATCTTTTCTGGTCAAGAGAATTTCACAATGATATGTTTTTTTTTTGAGATCTCGTTTAGCTGTGTCTCAATGTTTCGGGGAGCTGATTTTTTAAATTCATAGTCATGCCTTAATACCAAATTCTTTTGATTTTGTGTAGGGAATGTTCAGAAGTTCATGTGGCTCAGTCAGGCCACCATATTCAAGATTGTCTTGGTCTTACCAGTTCAATGCGTCGAAGCTTCCACTCATGGGTCACAGGTTCTATCAATGATGTCTTAGTTCCCCTTGAGTCATACCATCTCTTTGATCCCTTTGGTCGGCGCATTAAGCACGAAACACGATTTGAATATGATAGAATTCCAGCTGTTGTAGAGCTTTGCATCCAGGCCGGTGTGGATATACCGGAGTACCCTTCACGTAGAAGAACCAAACCGATCCGGATGATTGGAAAGAAGGTGGTTGATCGAGGTGGCAATATTGAGGAACCTAAGCCTTGGAAATCCTCTAATTCTTATGCCCTTCTTGATTTCGATACACAAGGGGCTTCTCAACGATTTGCGCCTCCTCTACCCGTTGACGTTCCTAGGATTGCCCAAGAAACAATCGAAGCATATGAAACCGTTAGGTCTGGTGTAAGGACCTTGATGAAGAAGTATACAGTGAAAGCTTGTGGGTACTGCTCGGAGGTCCATGTCGGACCATGGGGCCATAATGCTAAGCTATGTGGAGAGTTTAAGCACCAATGGAGGGATGGAAAGCATGGTTGGCAGGATGCAACTTTAGACGAGGTACTGCCTCCGAATTATGTTTGGCATATTCGTGATCCAAAAGGCCCTCCACTGATAGGTACATTGAAAAGGTTTTATGGCAAAGCTCCTGCTGTGGTCGAAGTGTGCATGCAGGCTGGTGCCCAGATCCCGAAGAAATACTTGCCCATGATGAGGCTTGACGTAGTCCTTCCTGACAGCGAGGAAGCTCGATCTGTTGCGTAGTCGTGAAGGCTTCATTTGTCAGGTCTGTCCAATGCCTCTACTTTACATCTTCAATTTTGTCAAGGAAGAAATGCTGCATAAAATGCTACTTCAAGAGCACTTAGATAAGTGAAGATATTAGATGTATGTTAAAGTTTTACTAAATTCCTCTGTACAGTGTTGTTCTTACTAGATAAGTGAGGATATTTAGATGACATAGCCATTGAGTTTAAACATCAATGGTTGTAAAGTTCAGATAGGAATAGATGAAGTAGAAGGAAGCATATTGCTGTTATGCTGTATGTTTGTGATCGATCAGCAATTTTATTGCCAACATGGAACAATTACTAACAAAATTTTAGTATCTGAAGTTTATATTTTATATACCAACTTCTGCCAAGCCTCTTTGTCAACTTATCAAAGATGTTTCTCTGTTGGTTGGCTCCTCTCAAAATTGAAGATTTCTCTTATCTACTCAATTTCGAGCCTATCTTTTAGAACGAAGTAAGAATTCGTGCAGGAATAGTGGATCATCTCAGCAATTTAATGAGAAGGAGAGGAGTTGAAGGATTTTGAAGACAAGAAGAGAAGACATCAAGATCTTCAAAAGAGATTGGACATTCATGTATTTAGTATCTATTATTCCCGATCGTTAAAAGGAGTATTTTTTGTAATCTTTTTACAACACATCTAATTACCAATTTTCATCTTCTTCCCCATCTAATATAAATTTCTTTTGTTTCCTTATATTGCAAGTTGAACTCGAAATGTCATCATCGTGGTCGACTACTAACTTAAAACCTGAATTTCATGGACTCTTCCAATATTCATGGTAAGATTAATACCTAAGATGTGGTTGTTGAGAAAGGCGACCTCCTTTATGAGTTTGATGGGTCCTAACTTATGTAGGAGAGATGTGGAGGATATCGACCACCTTGTCTAGCATTGCGAGTTAACAAATGATCATGAAATTTTTTGTTTATTTTCTCTTTTGTGAGAAGGATGATTTTGTTTTTTGGAAAGCGAGTTTATGTGCTACTTTATGAAATATTTGAGGCGAGAAAAATTAACGATTTTTTAGAGGGGCAGAAAGATTTTCCACCAATATTTTAGATCCTACATTTCTTTTTGGGTCTTACTAGGTTTTTTCTTGTAATTATTCGGTAGATGTGCTCTCGATTGATTATACGGCGTTTCTTTTGTACCCTCTTGCTAGTTTGGACTATTTTTTATGCCCTTTGTTCTTGCATACTTTTTTCAATGACACTTGTTTATTATAAAAAGAATTAGATCATTCTAGTGCTAAGTATGAGGCTGTATAGAATCAGGAGTAGGAAATGAGACAGTAAGGTGCATAAGCTACGTGGACTCATCTTTAAAAGATAGTGAAAGAATAAGGGGAAATTTTTTGAACAAAGCTCTCTGCCTCATTTAGTCTTTAACTCTTAAGAGTTATCAGTAATCACTCATAATATACCAAGTGTATACCCATAATCCAACATCCACTCTGTGTTTCTTGTCTGTTCAGTTACAGTTTTCAATATATTACAAATTTCTGGCCTTTTCAGCTCTTGGGGAGCTTCACACAGAAAACAATGCATTTGGCTACCAATTTCAATCCAACTGCAGCCAGGTAGCTTCTCAGCCTTATTTTCTTTCATCAACACCCTGACCCTCTCAACCATATCCCATTTCCCTGCCTCAGCATGCATGTTTGACAACATTACATAATTTGAAGCATTTTGTGGTTCAAATTCTAATAGCCTCTCAGCTGAATACTTTGCTAACTCCAAATTCTGGTGCATCCTGCAAGCCCATAGCAATGCACCCCATATTTTTGCACTTGACACAGTTTTCATCCCTTCCACTGCTTCCACAGCTTCTTCTAACCTACCAACCCGACCGAGCAAGTCAACCGCACATGCATAATGTTCTGATGAGGGTTTTATTAAGTATGTTTCAGTCATGCACTTGAACAATTTCAAACCCTGATCCACAAAACCTCCATGATTACAGGCAGATAACAAGCCAGTGAAGGTAACTTCATCTGGAATAACTCCTCTTGTTGACATCTCTTTGAAAAGCTCAACAGCTTCTTTTCCATACCCATTTAGTGCATATCCAGCTATCAAAGAATTCCATGAGATCACATCTTTATTGTTGATCTCAGCAAAGACATTTTCAGCATCAAGGACTCTTCCACTTTTTGCATACATGGTTATTATTGCGTTTTTAACGAGCAAGTCGTTACCGAAACCGCTCTTGATAGTGAGATGGTGAAGTTGAACTCCAACTTTCAAAGCTGCAAGATTGGCAGATGCTCGCAAGCAACACACAAAAGTTGATTGATCAGGCTTCTCTCCTTGCTGTTTCATCAATATGAAACAATACAATGCCTCGAAGTATAATCCGTTTTGCACATATCCTGTAATCAGAGAATTCCATGATACTATATTCCTCTCTCGCATTTCGTTAAATGTCCCGAGCGCTTTATCCATCTGTCCCACTTGAGCATAACCAGTAATCATGGTATTCCATGAAACCATGTCTTTGCATTTCATTTCTCGAAACAGACGAAGAGCTTCATCCATTCTACCACAATGAATATAGCCTGTGATCATGGTGTTCCAACAAACACTATCACGGATAGATATTTGACTAAAAATCTCATTGGCTTCATCCATTCTGCCACTTTGTACATATCCATTGATCATTGCTGTTTGGGCTGCAATATTCTTATAAGGCATTAGATCTAGAATTTCCCTTGCCTGAGAAAGCTTACCAACGCGAACATATCCATCGATCATTGTAGTCCATGAAACAGAGTCCCTTTCTGGCATTTTCATAAATAGCTCATAGGCATCATCGTTCTGGTTGTTTCGTACATAAGCTCCAATCATAGCATTCCAAGAAACCAAATTCTTACTCGGCATCTCGTCAAAGAGATTCCGAGCCTGCACGATCCTACCATAGTGTGCTAAACCAGAGAACATTGTCACCCAAGACACTGCATTTGGGTTCGGAATTTTCCTGAAAATCATCCAGGCAGAATCCAAATCACCAACCGAAATATAACCATGAACCATCAAATTCCAAGAAACCACATTCCTTTCTCCCATGGCCTCAAAGAACTGCAGCCCTGCCTGCATTTCCCCATTCTTGGTGTAGCCTGATAACATAGAATTCCATGACACTACATTCTTAACCAACATTTCGTCGAATAGCGTTTTCGCCTCATCGAAATGTCTATTCTTAGCGTAACCTGCAATAAGTGCATTACGACAAACAGTGTCTTGCTTGTCCGGTAGTAAATCGAAAAGCTCCCTAGCCTTCTCAAGCTCCCCAATACGCGTGTAACAAGTTATCATCAAAGTCCAAGAGTAAAGATCCCTATTAAACATTTTATCAAACAGCTTGGCGGCTTCTTCGACCAACTCATTGTGCAAGTAACCCGCAATCATGGAGTTCCATGAAACCAAGTTTCTGCGAGGCATTTCATCAAACAACTCACGTGCATTTCTAATCCTTCCATTTTTGGCATAGGCAGAGATCATAGAATTGTACGTTACAGTGTTCTTCTCAGTCATCTGCGAGAAAACTGCAACAGCTTCTTCAATGCGGCCCGATTTTCCCAACTGGGAAATCTTTGAATTCTGATTGAAGACATAGCTTCCCTTCTCCCCAATCGACTTGAGGCTGGATTTCATCTCTCGAACTGAAATTTATCGAACAAGTTAGAAACGAAATACCTTCTCAGTGAACTAAGTTGAATTCGAACTCTCTAGGAAATTAAGCATTTCATTTCCGCATGATTGAAATCATGCTGAAATTGTTGTGGAGGATCAGTGGGTTCTTGCGTAAATGATTTGAGTTGGAGATGAAGGAAAAATGATCATTCTACATATTTTGACGCTGATGAAAAGGAAGAATGAACAAGAATTTGAATTGGAAATAAAACTGGTTTTCTTCGAGCTTGCATCTTCTATGGAGATCGCCCATTTGTGAGTTCTTTTTCAGTATTATGTAGGAGATTTGAGCAATCTATGTTTGAAGGAATAAATATTTTTTTAGGAAAAAAAAAACATTTTTGTACCTTCGATTTCAGTAAGATTTTCATTTGTTTCTCTTGATGTTCCATTGGGTTGGGTTATAGAAAGTAGAAACTCAATTTGGATTCTATCACCGATTATAATAACAAGTAAATTAGTTTATAATTCATCATTCAAAAAATAATATTCATCTAATCATGTTAAAACAACTTATGCTATAATAAGTTGTTCAAATACAAATGATCATAAATCATATTATAATAACATGTATCTCAAAGTGCTTAGTATTATAGCTTTTTTTGTTTTAATAAATAACTTTTATGTTATAATAAAAGCCAATTTATAATAATTCAATTAGAACCCGTGCATTATAGATGAGAGTCAAATATTGACTTTTAGAATCGAACTGTGATAACTGGATTATTACCAAACAATGACATTGTCAAGTTGGCATTGACAATCACAAATATCAAAAAGAAAAAAACCAATGACATAGCCAAAAGACACTAAATTGTTTCTTATACTACTCGACATATCGAGGTTCTGCTAACCGGACTCGACCAGGCGGCTCTTACTTGACTGTTTGCAATAGATTGTTTTGAATCATAGATAGCAGTAGATATTATCTAGCACAAGGTGTTACTTCACTCTCTCTGAAATTCCTGCTAACTGCATTTGATTTCCCCACATTCGACTCGGCGTTTCTTCTTTTTCGAGCTTTCTCTAATTTCAAACACTCACTCAACTCGACAACCAATTCTTTGTTGTATGGCCTCTCTGTAGAATTCAGTGACAAACATGACATAGCAGTCTCCACAGCCTTCCAAGCAGAATTCGAGTCATAGTTTTCTCTTAGCCTCTGGTCAACAATGCTCTCTCTATATCACCTGTTATCATCAAGTGCATAACCAGGTGGCTTATGTGACTACGCTATGAATTTTCTCTATTAATTCTAATGACTGGAAGGGAAGTGATTATTTCCAATATAAGAACTCCAAAACTATAAATATCGCTTTTCTCGGTCAACCTGCCAGTCCTTCGTGACGACTTATTATGCAAAAGTAGGAGAAGTAATCAATAATCAAATAACTATCAAGAAAATATAGAAAATTTTCGATAAAACACTGCGATTTGCAAGGTTCATTAATGTTGAGTTAACTACGTCCACGGCACACGAGAGAACTATTTTATTAAGGAGATAGAATATAAATGTTTGATCAAAACAGAGCTAGGGTTTTAAGAGTTTATATAAAACATTCTCATAAAACCCTAATATAACATATGACCCAATACATAAAAGACCAACGGAAATATAAACTCAATGACTAGGTTAGGGGGTGTTGCCCTCGAGCCCCCATTGGGCGCGCTAACCCTGGATCCCGACTTGCTTCCGCTCGTTGACTGGGTAATGAAACCCCCAACTAAGTAATCATAGGACAACATAGTACAAGACATCTCAACCAAAAGTTTCACATATTGATTTATGGAGTTTATTGAGTTTGTTCTATTGTTCCACAACCTAGGGACAGGCCAGAAATGGCGCAGGTATAGGAGAGCGAAGCTCCGATTTTCTGGTTTCTAAAAAAAATTGAATTTGTTATATTGTTGGTTGATATAATTAGATTTATCCAAACCTGTTAGCTAAATTTCTTTTGTTGATCGGTGATTTAGAATTATTCTAACATATATTGTATTTGTGAGAAATGAGAATAGTCGAGTCAACCCACTTATTTGCAAGTTGTATACTTTCGATTTCACACAAAACTTCCCTTTATGTGTGTGCCTATGAAGATTTTGAACCTGTACTGCTACCTATTCAATTTATTTTGTCTTTTAAAAAATGAAAAACTTACTCAGGATCGAGATAACCATGAGTGCCTGCAACAACTGTTGTCAAATGAGTATGACTTTCGGTCGGGAAACTCTTGGATAGACCAAAATCAGCTATTTTGGCTTGGAGTTTTTCGTTCAAAAGGATGTTTGCAGACTTCACATCTCTGTGAACAATAGGTGGCTTACAACCATGATGCAGATACTCCAATCCTAAATTTTTAAACCTCATTTAAGTCCATGACAAATCAGAAACATATGGTAAATGTTGGTTGACATAATAAATTTATCCCAACCCATAAACTTAAACTTTTGGGTAGATCGGTGATTTAATATAATTCAACGGTAAACACTATTAAAAACAACGATAGCTAGAATTGTATCCAACCTCGTGCTGCATCAACCAGTATTTGCATCCTTTCCTCCCAACTGAGAAGTCTAACATTTCTACCTGCATCATTTTAATCTTCTGTTACTCTTCACAGTCAATGTTGATGATAATGGAGAACTTTAAAAAGTGGTGATGATAATGGTGAACTTTAAGAAGTGGGGTAAAAACACCATGGCGAAAATGGAAATTCAAACAGCAGCAGAAACCTAATAGATGATCTTTTAAGTTGCCATTATTTATGTACTCATAGATAAGAACAAGGTTGGTCTTTTCATGGCAGTATCCAACAAGGCTTGTCAAGTTTGTATGATGAATTCTCAGCAAAAGTTTAACCTGCAATTTAACAAAGGGCATAAATAACGAATGAAAATGTAAAAATCCAAATCAGATTTGTTCAATCAAATGAAAACAATAATGCAAGCATCCAAGATAACTGATGAAGAACAACAATAAACAAGCAAAGGGGGAATCAAAGAACATGTGGAGTTTAGAATGGTATCTTTTTTGGTAACTCTGAAGTTTCTTCATTTCTATCTAGAGGGTAAAAAGTTCCATTATGTTAATATTCCGATAGCATGTCCTTTTAAATGAAATTCGTCCCTTTTTTCATTCCTTTTAATTAACTTTTGGGTCTCTCCTTCTTATAATGTGTTTTTGACTCGGAGTTTTATAAACTTATAGATCACTTTCATTTCATCGATTTTGTAATTTTTGTTCGGATCTTTTGTCATCCGAGAAAAGAGAACAAGTATCTTTTTCACCTTAGATTTTGCAATTTCTTAATCATCATGGAGTGACCTAATGGTCAAGAGGGTCTTGAGAAACTAAGAGATAATAGATTCAATCCATAGTGACCACCTACCTAAAAATTAATTTTATGGATTTCCTTGATATCCAAATGTTGTAGAGTCAATCTGTATGTTCCATGATAATAATCGTGGTGCGCACAAGCTACCCCACAGTTGTGGATATCAAAAAAAAAAAATTCAGATGTTGTAATTTCTTTATATTTCTAATATCAAATTATAAGTGAGTACTACTCTATAAATATTGCCATTATTTCTATCAACAGACACATCTACCAAAAAAGCTAACTTAAACCCCGCTTTTGATATGATTTTTTGTTTTTGGTTTTTGAAAATTATGTTTATTTTCTAGTATTTTTCTATAATGATTTTCATCTTTCTTAAGGAATATTTGAGTTTCTACCCAAATTAAAAAAACTAAATAAAATTTTGAAAAACTTTTTTTTTTTTTATATATATAAAACATGCATAAAAAGTAGATAACAAAACAAGAAAACTATAGGAAGAAGTATTTATAGCTTAATTTTCAAAAACAAAAAATAAAAAGGTTATCAAAGGAACCTTAATTTTTGGTTGAGTTTTGAAAATTAAGCTTATTAATACTACTTTTTATGCATGTAGTAAAAAACCGTGTCAAGTTTTGAAAACTAAAAAGAAAAAAAAATGAAAACTTTTTTTTTTCTTTTGAAATTGGGCTAAGAATTCAAATGTTTTTCTAAGAAAAATAAAACTCATGGTAAAGAAATCGGGAGAAAACAAGCCTAATTTTAAAAACTGAAAATCAAATAGTTGTAAAAAGAGATCATAGCAGTAAATTTTGCATTTATTTAGTGTCTCCTTAAATAAAAAAAGACAGAAGTTTCTGTTTCTATTAACAACTTCAACAAGCAACCTTATGAAAGAGCAAAAAAAATTGGAAACTATCAGATTGAATCAACAATAAGCATTTCATTTATCAGGATGATTTCCATTGACGTTACTCATGATAACTAACCTCTGCTTCAAATTCTTTATAGCCTTGAACCGAAGGTTTGAGGACCTTCACAGCAACTTGAGAGTTATCCAAGTAACCAAGGAATACTTCTGCGAATCCCCCTTCCCCAATTTTTGTCTCGAAGTCGTTTGTCATACACTGTATTTGCGAGTAAGATAGCTGATGTTTCTTTGGCTCAAGTGATTCGAGTCTTATGGCGGGCTGTTTTCGGGCTGTCGATAAGTGAAGGTTTAAGAAACATGATCATGGAAACTTCCTACAACATGCTGATAGGGTTGGATCTTAGTAGAAATAGGAATAATATAAGGGTATGTTAGCAATTACTTAAGTTAGGATATTTTATTATAAATAGAGAGCGTTAGGGTAGGGTTTAGGCATCCAAATATTGAGTGAATTAGTGTAGGGCTCATAGAGAGTATTCTCTTGAGGGAAAGTTCCAAAACCTATCAAATCTTGGTTTATCTTGTATTATTTTACCTTTTTATATAATCTAGATCCTGGATCATATCACATGCATATTGAAATATGCCTTAAAACTCACAACTCTTGCACAAGAAAATTATAGTCTAACCTTGTTTTCTCCACTTTATTATCCAGACTGTTGTTGCAGCTAAGACAACAAGCAATGATGAAACTATTGCAACAATTGGGATAACGTAACTCTTCTTCTTCTTTTGGCAAGAAGATGAAGCACAAAGATCGGTGTCTCCTCCAACTCTTCAATAAAGCAGATGAGAACATCAAGACTTTCAATGTTGTAGCTATCACTGATAGTATCTCCTTAAGTAGAATATTTCCTGATCTTTTGGAGATGTCTAATGATAGCTAAGACATATTGCATTTATGAAAGAAATACTTTTGTATTCAAGAGAATGTGTAGATAGAAGAACAATAAATTGACTAAAATATAGAATGGAAACATGCCAAGACTATTGAAACTCGTTTGGTAGGGTTAGAAGATTTTTTTAACTTCAAACAAGATACGCCAAAAGGAGAGCTCCAGTGGCATCTTGTATGATCCAGTAACCAAGAGGATCCATTTTTTGTTGAATAAAAAAAACTTCAATCAAGATACAGTACCTTAATGTAAGGGATCCATTTTTTGATCTTTCCATGAGTTCATTTGGTACAGAACCAAGAAGTGGGTTGTTCCTCAAGTCTCTGCAAATGTATCATCAGTCTATTAATTAGTTCTCACTTAATATGTTGAGCGATTCGTTTTTGAGAAAAATGACTCACAAAACTTTCAAGGAGTGCAAGTCGGATAGAAAAACAGGCACTGGTCCACTCGAGTTATTGTTTGATAAATCCCTGGCATAAGTAGTTCACTTAGACTATTGCTTGTTCACAAAGAATGAGAGAACCCATTTTAGTTACTAAAGAATTTCATTATTCTTTTTATTATCTCCAACATCATACAAACATGTATTATATACAAGAAGGAAAAATAAATCTAAATAAATTTCCTAAACTCTAGGAATCAAATACAACTCTAAATGGAAAATATTATTCTCTAACTTTGACATCAATTTCAGAAATATCTCAATCTCTTTTAGTGGGGTGAATGATTTTATTTCTAAGCTTAATCAAAATCATTGACATTGATAATTGTATTATTCTTCAGCATAAATTTAGATTAAACTACTCAAATGTCGTTGTACTTTGTTAGTTTCAATTATGCTTGGGTCTTTTTTAATTGATTCAAATATCCCAAAACAATTTTACATTGAAAACAACAAGAAAAAATGACATTGTAACTGAAACTTTTCCAGAGATTTCTAGCTACATCTAGCGTTCATTTTTTAAATGTCACATTAGACATCCTAAAAAATGTATAAAATGTGTTTACAACAATCACCGAAAGCAGAAGCGTAAAAGTAAATCGAGCGTACCTTCCACAATTGAATTTTGGTAATCAATACAAAAGCCAACGGCCACAGCAACACAATGAGCATGGCAACGACGGCGGAACGAACACCAGTGGTAGAGTTCTTGATTCTTCTACATACTCACTTTTTCTAACTCAAAGTGTGTTGTCTTAATGGAAGAGTATGTTATAGGAGACCAAAAATAAAAAAGAAAAACAATTATATGTTCTCTGTTTGTTATGTATACTGTCTATTATTAAGAGAATTCTTTAAAATGATTTGAAGTGTGTGATTACAAATAATGGTAGATTATCAAGAAAGTGGTTATGTGTTGGAAAATATCAAACGTTTCATTCTTCATTGAGAATGAAACTTGTATTCTCCATTAATATGGTCTATTTAGAAAATCACATACGTTTTCCAATTGCTATGTTAGAAGAAATGTTTGTGAATTTCTCTCAAGTTTATGAGAAATATTTATGAAATGTGAGTTTCACTTCTCTAAAATTTATGAGAAATGTTTATGAGAAGTAAGTTTAACTTCATTTAAATTTATGTTTCTCTTAAGTTAACTTTGATGGAAAGTTAAACTTATGTTTAAATGAAGGCATATATATTGGTCCTCCCTCTACCTATAAATAGGAACACATTTGTCCATCTCAAATGTGTGAAAGTGAAAGGAAAAGAAGCATTAAGATAGCTTGAAAACACACATTCAAGCTTATAGGCAAGGAGGGAGAAACCAATTTCTTCTATTGAAGCAATTGTGAGAAAGCTTCAATATCAACACTCATTCCTTGTGTTGAATCAAAGGTTCTTAAATCACAATGTCAGGAGGTATACTTTAATTCTAATAAGATTCAATTACATTTCGTAATAATCATGTTATTCAAGATCTTAAGATTTATGTTATGCATGAAATATCTAATAGTTATGTTCTGCATATTATCTATCATTAAGAGAGTTCTTTAAAATCAATTAAAGTGAGTGATTACAAATAATAGGAGGTTATTAAGGCAGTGGTTCATGAACCACTAATTTTTTTTTCCTCTTATATTCGTGACTGTCCAGGTTAGTTTGTGCGCACCTCAAAATTTATCTTAATTAATTTCTAGGTAGGTAGTCACCATAGATTGAATTTGTCACATTTTCTTAATTCGGCCATATTGACCACTAGGTAACTCCAAGATGGTTAAGAACCACTAAAACTAAGGAGAGAATACTGATAAGGATGACAACTCAATCTAAATCTCCACATTGATATGATATTATCCAGTTTGAGCCTAAACCCTCATGGCTTTGGTTTTGGGCTTCCCCAAAATGTCTCATATCAATGTAGACATGATGTTCACCTCATCTAACCAATGTGGGATACTTTGCTTGCATCCCAACAAATACATGAATATAAGAAAATAAAATGACCAAAAAAAAAAAAAAAAAAAAAACCCTGATTCCATTTACAACTCAAAAACTACGCCAATTTTCATCAACTAAGAAACGTCTACCGCAGTTTCCATTGCCACAAAATCGGCGAAGTCAAAGTAGAAGTAAACCTTTACAAACAATAATGATATAATTACAAGTACATGACCTGGAAGATTAATAGAGCTCTATGATAAAACAGAGCATTAATCATCAGAAGAAAGCGATTGGAATAACCTGCATTAACAAATTCAGCAACCGCGGAGTGATATATTAAAGAACACACAAAGTCAGAAATAGCGAAGCCATTTTTTCGAGCAAAAATGGATTAGAAAGTGAAGACGAATCAATAATCATTTCTAAATAGTACTGTGAAACCACTGTAGATGATGATGCGCAGTTGCGCAACGAAATGTGCAGGTTTTGGCGCCAATAGCCTACAATACAAGGGAAGATGATTTTTTTTTTTCGGTTATAAAAATCGGAATCAACCATTAAAATATATATATATATATACACATTTATATATATATATATATATATATATATATACTGGTGACTAGGCGTGATATAATCTGAATATTTGAATGGAGGTAATATATGAAATTAATTTATATATAAGTAGTCACCATAAATTGAATCCATCACATTTAATATTCAAGACTTTATTTGACCATCATATCACTCCATCAATAAATATACATGTATATATATTATTAATTTTAAACATATGTTTTCATTCTTTTTTTTCTAAAGATGTTCTTTCATGAATTGAAACAACTATTATTATTGAATTAATTTTAAAAGAAATTTAATGGATGTCTAAGTTTTTTATTAATTTCAACCAAGTATCACGGATCAAAAATAATGAAGTGAAATTAATGGAAGATAATGAAAGTTAAAATAATTTATTATTTATGAAATAATTTAAAAATTGCCAAAAATTTAAATAGAAATGCTATAATTCACTACTTATAAAAAAATTCTCATTAAATTTTATATAAAGTACAAAGACTAAAGTATAAGGACAAAAATCGTAAATGAAAAAGGACAAAAATCATATACTAAGCTAAAAAAACAAACTATGGCAAAAGTGATGATAAAATTACAAACGAATTTATGTTTTATCCATTAAATTATTATGCTAACATCGGCAACGTTTGAATCCTCTCGTTGAAGAACTTCAACTAAAAAAACTTGCACATCGACAACAATTTTTTTCTGTTGACATTTTGTTATTTTTATTCTATTTGTTTGATATGACACATTATAAAATTGCACATGATTTTATGAAACATTATGTAGATCCACCTTAATTTATTATGGCCAGTTTCAATTAATATTAACCTATTACACATCACATGATCTTGTTCACTATTTAAATTACGAAAAGTATATCTTGACCAACTTTAATTTCTATTTTATCGATTGCGATTGATTAAGTATATAATTGACAAAACAATTCGTCAAACTTCACTCCGCAGTTGAATGGATATATAATAATAAAAATATAATGATGTTAAATTGCAAACATAATCAAACGCTCGATTTGATTTTTTAACTACCTAAATTAAAAATAACAAACATTAAATGAGCAAGTCTAATAGAAAATTTTCTTTAAAAAAAAATAAAAATTAAAATTAAAAAAAAAAAAAAATCTAATGAGAAAAACAAATTGACTTAGATCGTGTCCATGCATCCCAAAATGCACCTTATTATAACTTCTTGTGTTATGTTAACATTTCTATTATAATAACCAATTGTTTATAATAATTTTACTGTGGCTTCAAACGTACCAAAATTCTGAGTTAAGTTTCATTAAATCTCTATATTCAAAGTTTTTACACATTAATTTTAAAATTTTAACCAACGTTAATTTTTTTTTAACTTAAAAGTGAATATTATTGAAATATCATGACTAAACGTATTTTATGCATATTTTCAGAGTTCATATAAGAATTACACAACGTATGCAATGATTCTTCTCAATTTTATGCATATTAAACAATCTCCATTGTTCCCACAATCTTGCCCCATTTGAGCTATTTCTTGGGTCAATATATTTTTTCTTTTTTGATATCGATAAGCATTTTGGCCAACTTATGCGTACCTCGACTATTTTCACCTGATATACCAACTAACCTTACAATATTTTGATGTCAAGAAAACCTGTAAGAAATTAACTTCTAAGTAAGTGAGCACCATGGTTTGTTAAGATCCTCTTGACCACTAAGCCTACCCATGATGATTAAACCTTCCCTACTATATTGAAACAATGACAGCCAAAGGACACCAAATTGTTTCTTATACTACTCGGCATATCGAGGTTCTGTTAACCAAACTCGACCAGGCAGCTCTTACTTGATTGTTTGCAATAGATTGTTTTGAATAAAAAATACCAACAAAAGTTATCTAGCCCGTGGTGTTACTTCACTCTCTCTGAAATTCCTGCTAACTGCATTTGATTTTTCCACATTAGACTCGGCGTTTCTTCGTTTTCGAGCTCTCTCTAATTTCAAACACTCACTCAACTCCACAACCACTTCTTTCATATTAGGCCTGCCTAAAGAATTCAGTGACAAACATGTCATAGCAATCTCCACAGCCTTCCAAGCAGAGCTCAAGTCAAAGTTTTCTCTTAGCCTCTGATCAACAATGCCCTTTATATCACCTGTTATCATCAAGTTCTTAACCCATTGGCTTATATGACTTCTCTTTGAAGTAGCTCTATCAATTCGAAGGGCCGGAAGAGAAGTGATTATTTCCAATATAAGAACTCCAAAACTGTATACATCACTTTTCTCGGTCAGCCAGCCAGTTGCATAATACCTGCACCCATGATGCATGACTTCTTATGCAAAAGTATGAAGCTTGTTATATTATATGCGTCAGAGTAGTCAAGTCAATCAATTATATGCGAGCTACCTAATTTTGATTTCACACAATACTTCCTTTTATGTTTTGAGTGCCTTTAAAGATTTAAACTTTTGTTACTGCTATTTGAAAAACAAAGTTGTCCCACATTTGTTAGATAAGAGAAAGATCATAGGTATATAAGTGATGACAACCATGAGAAATGACTTATGTCCAAAGAAGACAATATCATATCAATATAGAGATCAACTCAAAGTTATCATCTTTATCAATTGGTATAAAGTCGTGTCCTAAACTTAACCATGTCGGTAGGATTCCCTGATGTAGAACAAAGAAGTTGGAGCCAAGAGACATAGTCATGGAAGAAATTTGTTCTATCAGATTGAGTTGGTCAGACATAATCATGGCTGACAAATTATTTGAGAGGAGACTCGGTTTTGTTCGAGGGGAAGAAAGATTGAAACCTCGAGTGTCGAATAGAGAAGACAAGTCCACTGAGAGGCTCGGTGGTACTTTGTTCAAGAGAAAAATTGTTGGAATACAAACAAAATTTTCCCACATTGGTTAGATAAGGGAAACATTATGGGTATATAAATGATGCAAAACCATGAAAGTTATGCCTAAAGTGAACTACATCAAACCAATGTGGAAATCAGCCCAGAGTTGTCGTCCTTATCAACTACCTACTCCATTTATTTGGTCTAAAGGATTATAGCTTACTAAATAAATAAACAACGTACTCAGGATCGAGATAACCGTCTGTGCCTGCAACAATCGTTGTCAAATGAGTATGACCTTCAGTCGGGAACCTCTTGGATAGACCAAAATCCGCTATTTTGGCTTGGAATTTTTTGTTCACGAGGATGTTTGCAGACTTCACATCTCTATGAACAATAGGTGGCTTACAACCATGATGAAGATACTCCAATCCTAGATTTTTAAAACTCATTCTATAAGAAATCAGAAACAAAACGGTAAACAATATTATAAACAACGGTAGCTAGAATTGTATCCAACCTCGCGCTGCATCAACCACTATTTGCATCCTTTCCTCCCAACTGAGAAGTCTAACATTTCCACCTGCGTCATTTTACTCTTCATCAGTCAATGCTGATGATAATGGAGAACTTTAAAAAGAGGGGGAAAACGGCATGGCGAAAATAGAAATTGAAACAGCAGCAGAAACCTAATAGATGTTCTTTTAAGTTGCCATTATTTATGTACTCATAAATAAGAACAAGGTTGGCCTTTTCATAGCAGTATCCAACAAGGCTTGTCAAGTTTGTATGATGAATTCTCAGCAAAAGTTTAACCTGCAATGTAACAAAGGGCATAAATAACGACTGGATATGTAGAAATCCAAATCAGGATTTTTTCAATCAATTGAAAACAATAATTCAAGCATCCAAGAAAACTGATGAAGAACAATAATCAAGAAAAGGGAGAATCAAAGAACATGTGGAGTTTGACTCTGAAGTTTTCATTTCTATCTGGAGGGTAAAAAGGTTCCATAATAAGGTATGTTAATATTCTGATAATGTTGTTGGAGATACTCATCTTCTCCTACACTGAAAGATGAGGAGTCTTCGACATCTTTATAAGAGATATGAGTTACTATCCTTGCTACCAATTGGTTTTGAGGTGAAACTCTATATTATCTAATATAGAATCAGAGCTCCACGTGGCATGGGTATTGGTCCTCCAAATTCTGATCCAACCCAAATGCTTAAAAATATAAGCGGATAATTTGGACCCAACCCAAGCGGGTAGAACTTAAGCGGGTATTTGACCTAAAGTTTTGAATCCGACCCAAGCGAGTAAGCCTAAGCGGGTATTTTAGTCCACAAATTCGAATTTAATTCAAGATGGTCTTCCCGATATGACACAATTTTGAGGGGGTATGTTAGAGATATACTCATCTTGTCCCACATTCGAAAGATGAGGAGGCTTCAACATCTTATAAGAGATATGGGCTACTGCCCTTACTACCAATTGGATTTGAGGTGGAACCCCATATTATCTAATATGCATTTCAACGAATTGGTTTCAAAACTTGGTTTAGTTTTTGAAAGGATATATAAAAAAAGTAGATAACAAAACAAAAAAACTCAAGTAGAAAAAGTATTTATAGGCTTAATTTTTTTAAAATCAAAATGTTTGATAAGGCCTTTAATTTTTGGTTTTTGAGTTTTAAAAACTATGTTTATAAATACAACTTTTTACTTATGTTGTAAAAAATAAAGTAAGTTTTGAAAACTAAAAAAAAGTAGTTCTTGAAAGCTTGCTTTTGTTTTTTGAAATTTGACTAAGAATTCAAATGTTTACTTCAGAAAATAAAACTCATTGTAGAGAAATTTGGAGAAAACAAGCATAATTTTAATAAAATCAAAAAACAAAAATCAAATAGTTATCAAAGGAATCATAGCAGTAAATTTTCATTTATTTAGTATCTCCTTTGATACCAAAAGACAAAGAAGTTTCTATTTCTACTAACAACTTCAGCAAGCAACTATTTATGAAAGAGCAAAAAATTGGAAACTATCAGATTCAATTCATTTAACAGGATGATCTCCATTGACATTACGCATGATAACTAACCTCTGCTTCAAATTCGTTATACCCTTGAACAGAAGACTTGAGGACTTTCACTGCAACTTGAGAGTTATCCAAGTAACCAAGGAATACTTTTGCAAATCCTCCTTCCCCAATTTTTGTGTCGAAGTTGTTTGTCATACGCCGTACTTGTGAGTAAGATAGCTGCTGTTTCTTTGGCTCTAGTGATCCAAGTCTTATGACGGGCTGTTTTTGGGCTGTTGATAAGTGAAGGTTTAAGAAACATGATTATGGAAACTTCCTACAACATGCATATTGAAATATGCCTTAAAACTCACAACTCTTGCACAAGAAAATTGTAGTCTAACCTTGTTTTCTCCACTTTATTATCCAGACTGCCGTTGCAGCTAAGACAACCGGCAATGATGAAACTATTGCTACAATTGGGATGATGTAACTCTTCATCTGCTTCTTCTTTTGGCAAGAAGATGAAGCACAAAGATCGGAATCTCCTCCAACTCTTCAATAAAGCAGATGAGAACCTCAAGACTTTAAATATTGTAGCTATCACTGACATTATCTCCTTAAATAGCATATTTCCAGATACTTTTGGAGATGTTTAATGATAGCCAAGACATATTGCATTTGTGAAAGAAATACTTTTGTATTCAAGAGAATGTGTAGATTAAAAAACAATAAATTGACTAAAAAATAGAATGAAAGCATGTCAAAACTATTGAAACTCGTTTGGGAGAGTAGGAAGACTTTTTTAACTTCAAACGAGATACGCCAAAAGGAGAGCTCCAATGGCATCCTGTGTGATCTAGTAATCAAGAGGTTACATGTTCGAATCCCTTCCCTTCACTCTTAGTTGTTGAATAAAAAAAATATATCTTCACTCAAGATACAATACCTTATTGTAAGGGATCCATTTTTTGATCTTTCCATGAGTTCATTTGGTATAGAACCAAGAAGTGGGTTGTTCCTCAAGTCTCTGCAAATGTATCATCAGTCTATTAATTAGTTTTCTCACTTAATATGTTGAGCGATTCGTTTCTGAGAAAAATGACTCACAAAACTTTCAAGGAGTGCAAGTCGGATAGAAAAACAGGCACTGGTCCACTCAAGTTATTGTTTGATAAATCCCTGCCATAAGTAGTTCACTTAGACTATTGCTTGTTTACAAAGTATGAGAGAACCCATCTTAGTTACATTATCAGAAGAACCGAAAAGCGAGGAGTTTACAAAACCTTTATGAACTTACAAATATTGTAATGACGTGAGGTCAGGTATAGAAGTAGCTATTTCCCCCACTAGTTCACTCGAAGATAAGTTCCTGTTGTCGAGTTTATAGAAGTCAATGAAATAAGATAAATAAGAATTCAGCCAAATGATAGCATTGGTGAAAACTCACAAGGACGTGATTCTATTAGAACTCTCATCATAGCTACATTTAAGACCGTGCCACAAGAAGGATTCTGGAAGACATGGATCACCCTGCCAATTCTTTCTCACCTCATAAAATGATTTGATATTCATCATAGCTTTAACTGCAATATTCACATGTAAGAAAGAAGGGTATGGTTACATCTGGTTAAATCGTGATAATTCAACAATAAACCCAAAAGTTAAGCTGATAGGTTGGGGTAATTTTAATTGTATCAACTAACACTCCCCCTTGTGGGTTTGAAAAATACCCAACAAGTAGAAATTAATATTAATTGAGGAGGAAACGGATTAATAGGGATTTGAACCCAAGAACTCCTGCTCTTATACAATATTAAATCACCAATCAAAAAGTTAAGCTGATGAATTGGGATAAATTTAATTATATCAACTAACACATTTCAAAAAATGATAAAATTCAAGAAACTGCTAGCAAAAATTCAAAACATACCGTCCTTGTCATCAGTGCGCAATTGTGATGTATCTATCACTTTGTAGATTTCAAGAGCATTGAGGATAGGTGGAAGATTTGATTTATTGGTTTTTAAAAATTTAAAGTCAATAGATTTTCCACTCATTGGCTCTGTGCTAAACAATGTAGTTGACTGCATGTAATCAGGAGAGAAAGGTCCTTGAAAATGATCCTCATTTTGAAAGATGTTGAATTCTCTCGATTGGTTGGCTTGAAGCTTTTCCAATTCAGCAAAATGCAAGTATATGTAAAATTGGGCATTGGGATCTTCAGGAATCCAGTGCAATTCTAGAGGAGCAGTGGCATTATTGGTTGTGGTAGCAGTGCTCATTACATTTCTGGGTAAATTATAACTATTGCTAGTTCTTAAATTAACAGTGGATGAAGTACTAATAATTTTGTGATCAAGAAAGTTTTGTGGCGACCAAATCCTATCACAAAAATCGTCTTGGTACCTGAGAGAGATAAAATGACATTTGATCATCAACTTCTATAAACAAACTTCATGGTCTATATAGAATGACTTTTCAAGGGCTTAAAAATACTTTTCATCACTTAAAATCTACCTATTTTAAGCACTTGAAAAATCATTCCAAACAGGATTTCAATATATTTTTTATGTTAACTTAGAGGCGATCAGTTTTATCAATGGTGGCCACCTACTTAGAAAATAATTTTCTATATATTTCCTTAACATCCAAATGTTGTAGAGTAAGACGGTATGTCTCGTGAGAATACTCTAGGTGCACTTAAGCTAACCTGAACACTTACGGATATAAAAAATATATATAAGTTTTTCATAAATGGCTTACCTGACAGTTTTATTGATAGTCGATCCTATATCCAGCCGTCTATGGAGAGCTAACAATTCGAAGCCGGTAACATAACTAGCATTATTCAATAGCCTAAACTCCAATGCTGATATAAAAGGTGATCCAAAGCCAGTATTCACCAGACATATGCATACAGAAGATGTAGGAAGTGCATGCACAACTTCTTTGATTGTGATACTGGATTCATTGCTCAATACTACTGAATCCCATTTATTAACTCCCATGTACAGATCGAAAACCGGTGCTTTATTTTCGCCGTCATAGTTTCCATACATGAAACTCGCTCTGATCAGATACTTGAAACCTTTACCTCGAGCAAGCTTTACGATGTAACAGTTCCTCTCCCCTTCAGGAAAGCTTCTAACATTCCAGAATTGCTGTGGAAGAGTGGTAGCGTTGAAATCTGATGATATGCTCTTACTTACTCCACTTTCTGTGAAGTTTGCATCAGAAATGTACTTTATGCCTGTTACACTGTCTGTATAGCTTGAATTTGTTGAAATTCCACAATCAATGCTAAGGAATCCTGAAGAACAGAGTACATAAAGAGAGAGTCTTAAGCCTTGTTTGATAACCATTTGGTTTCTTGTTTTTGAAATTTAAGCCTACAATTATTACTCCAACATTTTTTTTTTTTTTGATAGGAAACGGTAACTTTCATTGATCAATGAAAATAACAATGAGATCCATCAATTACTCCAACATATGGTTTTCATTACTTTGATATCTACATGTTGCTTATAATTTTAAAAACCAAACCAAACTTTCAAAGCTAAAAAAAATAGTTTCCAAATACTTGTTACTGGAATTTGGTTAGAACTCACATACTTCTTATGGGAAGATGAAATCATACGTACAGAATTTGAATAAATACAAGTTTAAATTTAAAAAACAAAATAGTTATAAAACGGGGCCTTAGTTATCTACCATATAGAGATAGAAAAATTTGCATATGCTACACATTGAAACACAACAACAAACCTGATTGATCCTGTGCAGTAATCAGAAATGAAACAGATAAAGCAACAACGATCTGAAGGAGGCAGTAACTCAACTGCTCCATAATCATTAGTGCTTATTGGAAAGGGAGCAACTACAAATCATTGGTGGGAACTTTAACTCTATTTGTATGTGTTTATTGTTAGTAAACCATACAGAAATCAGCATGATTGAGCAAGTCAAAGAGCCTTTAGAACTTGGCCAAATAGTAAAAGGGGTAACATTCTCCAATGAAGCATTGCATAAACCAGCTTAAGTTCAGACATATACAATGCCTTTGATTCCATCATTTTGTAAATCCATATCAGGGACAAGTTAAAGCCAAGTTGAAATATTTTATAGACATCTTATTAAAAAATGGTGGAAGGGTGGGAGACTTAATTCTCCATAGCTGTCATAGTTGACAGAAATATCTTAATCTATTTTAGTGGGGTGAATGATTTTATTCAAGTCAAATCAAAATCATTGATATTTGTATTATTCTCCAGCATAAATTAGATTAAACTTCTCAAATATAGTTGTACTTTGTTAGTTTCAATTATACTTGTGGTCTTTTTTCAATTGAATCAAAGATCCCAAAACAATTTTACATTGAAAAAAAGAAGAAAAGCTAGCATTGTCACTAACTGGGTGTTTGGGGGGGTTCAAATTGTGGGATGGAAATAATTCTCTTACGTTTGGCCACCGAAAATCATTATCTCATAATTTCTATTCATTCCCCCATAACCAATTTTCATCCTCATAATCACTATTCATTCTCTTGTATTCAGTATATTTTTTAATATTATCCGGGTTAGATTACACGCACCTCCAGCACCTCAACTATTGTCAGAGTACATATTGTCTAACCCTACAACATTTGGATGTCAAAATCCTCATAATCAATATTTTGTTCCCTCTTAATGATTCTCTACACCCAAACATAGGTACCGATTCCCCCATTTACTAATGCCCTTGTATTCTCATTTTTCCGATAATCATTCCCCTCCCCTTGCCTCAAACACCCCTAAATTGTAAACTAAACTTTCCTAGAGTAATTACTAGCTACAACAGGCGTTCATTTTCATTAAAATTGTTTAGAGCAAACTGAATCGAAGGTCAAACGTAGAAGTTAATGTTTTCAAACAAGAACGATATAATTAAATGTAAATAAACTCCAACATTGAAGGACATTTTGAATAACTTAGCTCAAAATTAATTAAAAACGCAGCATTAGAAAACAAGAAGAAGAAGAAGAAGAAAGAGATTGGAATAACCTGCATTGACAAATTCAGCAACAAACTGGCACCCGGAGAAATATTATAAAGAAATGTAAAGTCAGAAATAAGGAAGCCATTGTTTAGGGCAAAAATGGATTGGAAAGTCAAGATGAATCAATAATCATTTCCAATTGGTATCCAAATATGCAGCTTTTTGGCGTCAATAGCCTACAATACAAGGGAAGATGAAAGTAACATGTTTTTTAATTATGCAACAATTTTTTTTTCTTTTGAAAATTAAATAACAAATTTAGGATGTTAAAAAGATTTCATCTAATCGAAATCATTAATAACGTGTTAGCTTGATTGATTTTAATCTAATTAAACTCTGCAGATAAAAGTTTGATATTGAAAATTGTTATTGAGTTTTTATCATATTTTAGAATAGTAATTCTTTATTTAGAGGGTGTAGTTCTCTTTCCAATTTGAATTTTTTTTTTTTAAACGAAATAGATTGAGAATTAGTTTTATTATTGTGAAAACTAATCCCACGTCTACAAAATTCTCACTAATAATCCCTACCATTTAGACTATTTATACAATTTTGTGAAGCTAAGATAACAAAATTTTAGATTTTTTTTACACAATTTTGTTAAATTCAGATAACAAAATTATATTTATAAAAATTAAAAAAAAAAGAAAAAGAAAAGAAGATAACTAAATTCTAATATTTCAAATTATGGTAAATCATAAATTTAATTCTTATAGTTGGAATAAAAATTAAATTTAGTCTCTATATTTTAAAATTAAAATTCGGTCTCTAAAATTTGAAAAAAAAATAGTATTTAATTTTTACAGTTTGATAGAACTTAAAAAAATATCTCATATATGAAAATTATTTATTTGTATATCAATGATGTAATTTTTAGGGCAATTAATCACATACCTCACATAGTTATTGTTGATAAACAAATATGTAATTTCTGCTATTTAATTTTTTTTTATTACAAATAAGAAAAAAAAAAAAAAAAAAAAGGTTTTATCAAACCCTATAAATTAAATTGTAATTTTTAAAATCATATATACAAAATTCTAACTTTATTTTAATCGTAGGAAATAAATTATAATTTACAAAAATAAATTTACCTTTAAAAGAGACAATCTATTAATTTTTCCTCTATGATTTTACTTTTTTAAATCTTCATTTAAAAACTTTAGAAATGTGTTTAAATATATATAAGATCGG
>JBBMKA010000022.1:5465750-5509388 GCA_037833695.1 Sechiopsis laciniata | reverse complement strand
AAATTGACGTATCTCAAACGTATCCGTATCTTAGTTTTTATGAAATTGACGTATCGCCGTGTCCTGTCGTATCCGTGCTTCATAGTGCCATATAGCAGATTTGAAATTTATTCTTATCAAATATGGACCATTGCTATACAGTACGACATAACAGAAGTTGCACAGGAAATTAACAAGGAAAATAGGGATCACAAACCTTCCAGCAAAGTGATTGTAGCCTCCTGCCGCACCATAGTGAGATTTTCCTTTTGTGACATCAAAGATTGATCTGAAAAACAAAATTATTTAGAGGTTAAATAGCAAGGGATGGATTTCCATGAAATGACCCCTTTGCCTAACCATATTAATATTAGCATGTATTTCTTATTTCTGTATGTTGTCAGTTTCAGGATGTTTTATCCCAAGACCTTTTTATTTAAATCAAGACCTTTTGGTTTTCTATGCGCGGAATAATATTATAACTTCAAAAGAACCACAAGAAAGAATCGAGATATACAGCTCAGTGGTTCATTGCTTTGAATTATCACAATTTACTTTTTCCATTTCTACATATTTGCATATGTCATAATGATTAATCGGGGATGTCAATAATTAAAATAAATTTAATTGAAAAAAGCATGGATAAAATCTGGGGGTGGGTTGGGAGGGAGGTGGAGATTACCCAAGAATTCCAAGAAGGATAGGCAATCCCTCATCACTTCCATTGTACAAAGCTAGCTCATCAACTTTGAAGAGTTTCTACAAAAGCAAAAAAGTACTTGAAATAAAACTACAAATGTCTACCAACTTAAATCAATTGGAAATTGAGGTCAATATCTCTTTATCGACATGTTTGATAGTTGTACTTTTTATCTCTCAAGAAAGAGGGATGTATGTTAGGATACCAACTAACACAAAATCACACTAAACACTATGATATATTAGATAGTATGAGCATCCATCTAAAAACCAGTTGGTGATGAGAGGAATAGCCCATGCCCATCTATCTTATAAATGTTAGGAGGTCTCTTCACCTTTCCAATGTTGGATCATCGACATGTCCTCTCAAGATGGTGCCTCTTTTTTTCCTTTTTCTTTTCAAAAACTGGGAAATCGGAGCTTTGCTCCACTATATCCAATGAAATTATCCATATTCCCAATGAAAAGCTTAAGGAAAGAGACTCAATTTCTCCCTTCATCTTTGTGATTGTAGGTGATATTTTGAGTGAGGTTGGTGAAAATACAATTCACCTATCAAATCTCTAATTTGCATATGGTACACTATTATCTGTGATGATGATGAACTTGGGATCGATAATTCATTCGATCACCAGCTGCTACTTAATCTGGATTTGAGCAAGTAAACACACAAAAGTTGATCCACTAGTCCTTCCAAAAGTCAATTTTTTCTTATCAATGTGCACTTCAAAAGAAAGGGAAAGCTTAGTGGAAGACTTTCAAGAAAATTCCAAGGGGCCCTTCAACTAGAGCATTTGTATCCTCCCTCTCTTCGCTAGCTATAATTGACTGATTAAGAGCCCTTTTCATGCCACACCCACTTCAAAGCCAAAATCACATATCTCCAATCTTCCTTTCAATCAACTTAACAACTTCGAGAGAGCTATTAAAGCAGACAAGAATGTAGCAGAAACGTTTGATAAGACTTATATTAGTTATTTTCCAAGAGAACCTCCATAGAGAAAGTAGAGTTATCCCATCAATCAAGCTTCAGTCTCGGATTTCAAAAAGAAACATGATAATCAACATACAAAAAAAAACACCAGGGTCACCATCTCAATGTATTGAACCAAAGGCCATCTTTCCCTCCACTTAAAAGAGCAACCAAAATGTGGGTAAACTTCTCACTTTCAAACTCAATCAAATTTCCATAGCATTACATAGCAAACAAAAGCCAAAACGAACTAAAGATCTTGAACAGCTCGAAAATCATAAACGCAGCCCTACCAAGTCACAAACCTTCTCTCCCAAAATTCGTAAAGTACCAGCGTACTCTTAATAACAAAAACTATAATACAATCATAATTAACAAGCTTGAACAAGAAGAAGCTCGTACCTGTTGAGGGAAAGGGGAGGAGAAGGAGATCGGGTTTAGGGATTTGAAGGAAAACCCGATGAAAAGAGCTACAACAGCCACCATAAGAGCCAGAAGCCAGCCCGTGAATCTCGCCGCCATATCTTTGCCCTTCGCCGAGCTCGGACTCTTGTGCTCATGCGCGTCTTCGCTCGGTCTTCGTGGAGAGAGATCACCGGCCATTGTTCTGGTTCTAGACCCGATTGGCACTTAATGTACGGATGCGTCTCTGCCCGGGGTTTTGTTTGTTAAAATGTTATAGCTTTTAGATTTATTTCATTTTGGGATGAACTTAATTTTACTTTCTCAATTTTCAAGTTTTTCCATCTTAGTCTTCCGTTTTTCAAAATCTAACTTTAATCTTTGTATTTTTTTTTTTTTTTTTTTTAATTTTTAAGTTTTAATTGATGTTTATGATAAATTTAAAGTTAATAGTAACCAAAATTGGTTCAATAATGTTACAAATTTTAATATAATAAAAAATAAAATGTGAATAAATTTATAAATTTGATAAAGAAAGATGATATTTTAAAAAGAAAAGTAAAAGAATTTTTTTTTTTAAGAACTAATTTTAAGTTTTTTTTTAAAGATTGGAATGACATATATCTCAAAGTTTAGAGACTTAAATTAGACTTTTTAGAATTCAAAGACTAAAATAGAACAAATCTCAAAAAGACTAAAATGAACTTTTGAAAGTTCAGACACTAAAATGTAATAAATCTCAAAATTCAAAGATCAAAAACTAGTTGTAGAGACGATATCAGCTCAATAGAGCTTTGGAACTTTCATTTGAAAAGATAATACTGTAGCAATTTAGAGTAAATTGAATTTTCTCGTCAACAACCTCATTTGGGTTGAAGTGTTAGTAGAAGAAGATTGATGAAGAATTCACCACCATTATCAATTCCCAAATTTTTTAGGGAGGCATTAATGAAAGAATAGCTTAGAACATTTTTTTCATTAAATGGACCAAAGTAGACAAAAATAATAGTTAATAAAAGTAACAAAATAACAAAATTTAGTATGAGATAGTATTAGACTGGGACCCGAAACATTATATTGAAGTGGTTCAAATGAAGCACTAGCTTGTTTATGGACTCTAGGACACAAAGTCAGACAGAGAAATTTAGCATACAGAGATGACTCATAATTCAAAGAAGATAATGAAAAAAAATTATGGATACATTTTCTATAATACCGACAAAGACGAATGACCTAAAGGACAATTGACTTTAGATAGAGCATCAATGCATGAACATGTTACAATTTTTTGTGTTTACTGATCAAAGACGAAAAGACCTTCATACTCATATCATCATATACCAATAATCTTCTTCGTCATATGATTCTAAAACAAGCAATAACTAGGGGGAAAAGAGAGAAAAAAAATTAAAGTCATAACTCATTAGTGAGTTGACTAACTGATATTAGGTTAAACGAGTGATGAGGCAAATTTGCTACAATAAAGAATGAAAGACAAAGGTGTAAGATTTATTTTGCCAAATCTAAGAACAAAGGATGATAACCCATATGCCAAAGTGAAAGTTGGAAATGGTGCACAATAATGAGGTAGAAAACATGCAAAAATCACATGTCAGATGGGTTGTGGCACAAAATTCTACGACCATTTCGTAAATGATGTAAGAAGACAATGATTCATATTATCTATCTCAACAAGGATTGTAGTAGGATCTGACGTATAAGATGGTTTCGATGACAAATGAGACTTCTAGAGTTTAACAAACTCGTCAAAACATTAATCGACCTCTCAATCGTGCTATCAGTGAAAGCATATTGAGCAACTTGAGGCCTCTGATTTCAATATTAACTTTGTACAATCACATTTCGAAGTGACCATATTAGAAACAATAGTAACATACCATCTCTAGTAAATCTTGTCATCGATTATCAAAACTAGGTCTCAGAGTCTTGGTGTTCATACCTCTAGTAACATTCAGATTGTCTCTAGGAATTATAGTAATTGGACGGTAAGTAGACAATTTCCTATACTTGTCATCCAAAAATGGAATTAGAAAATTTGAGATTTAGTCGTTGTAAACTCAGTAGAAAGACCCTTCAAAAAACTAAAAACATCTTTTCTCACTCAACTTCCTAAACTTTTATATCAACATTAAAAGGGAGTAGTAATTCAATTTTACACCATTCTTCTTATAATGCCTGTAATAATTTATAATAGATTGTCCATTTTTCTAGTGTATGAAAGTAAGATGTGCAAACTCCATACATCTTATTAACTTATTTTTTTCCTAAATATAAATATTCTAAGAATTCAAGTGATTCATTCACAATATTCCTCTGGTTTACCAAACCTACTACGTCACTCTCGATCGAATTCTTAATTTGAATATACCATCAAGGTTCATTACGAATTAACACTTTCTTTGCATCAACCTCAGACAGATCTTGATGAATATGATTATCCATTTTAGTGGTGAAAAGGTAAGATCTAATAGTCTAATTCCAATCATAGTAATAAGAGTCATTTAACTAGTAGTTTGTGAATCTCATTGAGAAAGGAACTGCGCAGATACTACCATAGGCTTTGCCTTAGCCATTAGATACAAAAAAAAAAAAAAAAAAAAAAAAAAAACAAATAACTAAAAAAAAACATATGAATTAAACTGCAACAGAAAAGTACATGAACATATCCTTTTTTTTAGAAAATCGGAAAATCGGAGCTTCACTCCTCTATACTCGGGGCACCACTGGCCCGTCCCTAGACTGTGGCACCGGAATACTTCGAAATGTATTCTAGTTTAAGTGCTTTCCAGCAGCCTCGAATCAGGGATCTCTCAAGGAAGCGTAGTACATGAACATATCCTAATCGTCAAACCCGACAAACGAAGGCCAAAATCACAAAATAAGTCCACAAACTGGTCAAGTTACAGTTACTATTTTTTGTTCCGAAATTTTGGTTTCGTTTTTTAAAATATAAGTAAGATATAGATAGCCAAGTAAAAAAAAACATATACTAAGATAGTTGTCATAGGCTTAAATTTCAAAAAATCAAAAATAAAAAACAAAATGGTTATTAAACGGGTCTAAATCTTTCGATAAAACACTCTAAAACATGTGCAAGTGTGCACGAAAGGTAGCTGTAATCGTCTCCACAAAGATTAATTTAAGAAAATGTCAAGATGAGCTAAGTTCTAAAAAATAAAAATGGCAACCAAATAAAAACAAAATTATAAATGATTTCTATCACTAAATCCATCTCAAAATAGCAACAAAATGTACAAAAATCAAAATTTTCACAAAAGACTAAATTAACAGAACGAGCAAAGCAATGTGTTCAACTATCAAATTTAAGCTTTAAAATGACTTTTAAACACAAATTTAACAAGACAACAAGTTTTTGATAAAGCAAACTAAAATGACAGTAATAAAGTGAGTTGAACATGAAACGGTAGTAGGAAATAGTAAGCTCGAAACATGCTTTGAGAATATTTTGCTGAAGCAATTCTGATGCTAATTTATACCACAACTTTCTACAGGCTTCATCCCAGAATACCCTAAATAGAAACTCAAATTTTCATTAAGCTACCAAAATGATGCTCAAGTCAGTATGCAGTAAGTGGGTGATTATCTCTAACATCCCCAAGCACTATGAGCAAAAATTGTATCAGGTTCTTAATCAGAAATAAAACATTAAGGTCTAGTTTGATAACTATTTGATTTTTTGTTTTTAGTTTTTAAAATTTATACTTATTCTTACTCAAATTTCCTACAATATGTTCCATTTTTCCTATTATGTAGTCATCTTTCCTTAAGAAAACATGTGAATGCTAACCAACTTTAAAAAACAAAAACAAACTTTTGGAAGTTACTTTTTTTTGTCTCTAAATTTTGGTTTGGTTTTTAAAAATATAGGTGAGATATAGATATCCAAGTAAGAAAAAACATATGATAAGATAGTTGTTGTAGGTTTAAATTTCAAAAACAAAAAACAAAAAACAAAATGGTTATCAAACGGAGTCTAAACTTTTTTTTCTTCTTCCCAAAAGTAAAATAAAACATTGCACAAGTAAAAGCTTAACTCATATATTAACATTAAAATCATTACACATCCGTACAAATATGCATAGATAATCAACGCATTCCATTCCACAATATAAAATCTATAATCCTTGTCTTGAAAGTATTTAGCTTATGATTAAAAACTTAAAACAGAAAAATAGCAACATGCTCATTATATGTCTACAAAAAACAAAAGAGCAACAAAGGAAAAGAGAATGGACAAATGAGAAAGACTTCTAGCTTGAGACTTCAATCATGGGCTCCCTTTTTGCAACTTCTCCTCCCAAAGAGCTACTGAATTTTTCTCTTCTTTCTTCAAGGTCTCCTCCTTTGGCTTCAAAAACCTCAATGGTTGAAATGATGGTGGATGCTCTCTATTCTCAAAATATCTTATAAATACTCTCCTTTGTCTTTATTTTAGGGTTTATTAGACATCACAAAGGATTTGGCAGCCTTTCATTGGACAAGCTAGACCATTTTTTACAGCTCAATAAATGAGCCCTAACTTGGCATGTGAGATACAAATGCTTTCTGCCATAAAATTGCAAAATAATTGCTATAGTAATCTGTCTATATCAGCAGCTTTTAAGCTCCAGAATTTACTTCCCAAATGAACTTCTCTTGCTCTTTGCTTCAAATTACAATTCAAACACTCAAGAATCACTTTCACCTGAGATACATTAGCATGAATGAGATGTGATAAGATTAGGACCCAAGGCTTAAGAAGACATGAAAATCATCTAAAATAGAAATTCTGCATACATTCTCAACTAGCATAACTTCACGCTCCAATCAAGCAAATGATTGCTAATTTCTCAAAACCTACACAATTTATATGCAATTCAAGGTTAAAACATAGACAAAAAGACCAAAGTAACTCCCAAATGGAGAGTTATCAAATCCCACTCGCAGGCGTGCATGGCGGTGGTAACAACATGTGTGGCTCACTCGCGTCTCTGTCAATCCTTGGGAGACCAACTGATCTGGTGTCTTAAATAAGGGGAGAAAACTAAACCTTTTTATGGTTCCAAACAGACACTAACCTTTGTCATCTCAGTGAGCTGTTGTCTTTGAATCGTTGTTCCATGCTCACTGGTAACTCTCTTGTAACCGCATATTTTGATTTTCAATTTCTTGTTGCTGCTCGGAATGTGGTGGATGGCTTTCTTGTTGCAACTGCTGATCATGTTGATGATGGTAATGATTGTCGTGTTGCTGCTGCTGCACTTGCGCCTGATTCCTTTCAGCCATGGGCTATTTTTTTTTGCAAGAAACAAATTTTCATTAAAGATATCAAAATATAGAGTTCAAGAAGATACAAACTCCACATGGAAGTGAAAAGATACAATGAGCAAGGAACAACAAAATGATTACAGTCATCTGTTGATCAGCAGATCTCAATTGCATGTTTCTTCTCCATTTAAGATATCCTATAAGAAGCGAGTTTACGCAAATAGCAATCCCGAATCCGGTGAGTGCAGACAGAAAAATTGAGAGAACGGCATTCATATTAAGCTGCGTGTTCAAAGAAGATGAGAGATTGTTATGACCGATGATCAAGAGCATTCATAATAATTATCGAGACTAAAAAATGCAGAAAGTGATGGAAATTCTTCTGCTTACAATTGCATAATATACATGAGCAAACAGGATGACTATGGCGAACTGGAAACAGGCATAAGCCCATATGTAAGCTCTGCTCACTGCCACCATCCAATATCAAAATAGTTATCAAGTGATAAAAGTACAACAAGGAAGAACTTTTATAGACTAAGCATCATCAAAATGGTTATATCAAGGCTATCACACATGGCACACGATGCTTATTAAAGAAAAATTGACACAATGAACTTGACAATTTCCCTATCACCGAACAATTTAAATTTGTTTCCTTTTTTTAGCCAAGCAGGCTTTCATTGAAATAAAAATGAAAGATAATACAAGAGCAGAAAGAAGGGGCAAGACTGCATTTAGCCTTTAGGAGGTTCGCTCACAAATATATGAAGGTTTTTTTTTTAAGCCAAGCTTTCATTGAGGTAAGATAACTTATTATTACTATTGTATAACTAAATGTTTCTAATTCTGTCAAGTAGCCATTTTATCAACACCAGTAAAATATGATTCAAGGGGTAAGAGGCCAACCATACACCATACAAGCTAGCTTGCCATGAGGTCTATTATAATCTTGTACCAATAATCATCGTCTGAAAGGTTGTTACAATTTCTGCACAACGGGTTCTCTTTTCAAACAATTCATTTCTTGTAGCTCACAATTTAGATGTTAATACAGCCATACAGATTCATAAGATACATAGACTTTCATTAATCAATTCATAGAAGAATACAGATTTAAGCGATGGGACTAAATTATATCAGACGATGATTATTGGCACAAGATATATATATTCATCCAGCAACTTTTCATCATATCAATGAAAGTTTCCTATAAAAAAAAAGATATATATATTCATCCAGAACAGCAACTGACCCATTGTGGAAGCAATCATAGTTGATAGGAGACCCAAAACACATGAAAATGGCAAGGAGATGCCAAATGCACGAGGACCCATGTCAGGTACCTGTTCAAACAGAATTTAATTATGGATTATTAATTTGACTCAAGAAATATGGACCGAGAATAAGGAAGGAAACATCAGAACCATGAGGATTTAAACAGTGGAGGAATAAAATAGAGCGAGAATGTGGGAACAAAATTGTAACAAATTTGAATTACTAAGAAGTAAAACGCCAAATAGAGCTAAGGTCGAATTACTAAAATAGAGCTACTAGTGATAGGAGGTGAAGATCAAGGGTAAGGTCGAATATTCACTTCTTTTCCAGCCAATTTAAGAATTCAACCGACCAAAGCCAAATCGAAAGCCACCCACTGAATTACCAACAGAAGAAGAAACGAAAAAAGGTTGAAATTTGGTCTAATTTGAATGTATGTTAGCAAAGAATCCAAGACTAAGAGAGTGTTGAGAACACATAAAATCGAGCCACTATACCATAAAGTGGCACATCCTAACTCCACGGTGCTGTGGATGAGTTAGCCAAAAAGCAGCAAGAATAATATCTTAAGTATTCAGTTGATATCTGCACAACTTATTGGGATATGAGCAACAATCTAACCATCTATAGGTAGCAGGAATAAGCAAAATACATGCATACCAAAAGTTGCTCCAAAAAGCAGAAATATGCAAGCATGCAAACCAGCACAAGCACCGATATATTCTGCCAAATCCTATGAGAATGAATAAAAGTGAGACATTGATTCCACTCCATATACTTGTATTGACGCTAAAAAAAAATTTAAGAAAAATGAATGTTATCAAATGAAAAAAAAAAAAAAAAGAAGAAAAAATTACACACAGCTTGTGGAGAAAGAAAAGACGAAGAAAACTAGAGTCATTCTGGACTCCAAACAATAAAAATACAAATGAATGATTACTCTGCACACTACACATAATGCATAAGAAGCAGTGTTTTCAAGGTTACCACATTTCCTTGCCTATGGCCACATGCCATGCACATAGAGAGGGTACTGTGCCTCTAAAGAAGCCAAGGCGAGTGCCTTCAATCAGGCTCTTGCCTTTGCTTGCCATTTTGCGTCTGGCGTCGCCTATGCTTCAGTCAAAAGCGTGCGCCTTGCCAATATTTTTTAATAAGCTAACTTAATACCCATGAAAATAACCAGAATTAGTCCATGAAGAAGCTCAACAATCATGCAAATGTCTTTATTTAAGTTCATTAGATCTACTGAATTGTTATTTCAAAAATATGCATACAAAATTATATGTTTAATCGTTTTAATTTGTATTCAAGTTATTTTATGTAGAATCTTAATTTTTTTTGGTTAACTTTAATTTTTTATAGTAATAGTAATTTTATTTGTATTGTATTGTATATCTAAGAATAACATAATTGTATAGTTTATTATATTTTTAATTTACAATTTTTAGTATTATTCGATAAGGATTTGAAATTTTACAAGGATACGAATATGTTTTCTATATAAATTTATGTTCTAAATACAATATGCATTTATTTGTTACATCTTACTTCACTCGAACCTCGCCTTTTTGTCGCCTCTTGCCATGAGGCAATCAAAGGGAGTGTCACTTTGCATTGCCCCTAGCACTTTGAAATACTAATGAGAAGTGAACATAATTTACTCACATTTTTCATAAAATCCAAACCAAGAGATGATGTTATTACAATTATCTTCTAAAAGCCTTATTTCCCTTCATGCAAGATCTTTTTTTTTTCTTCTTTTAGATCTCATATATGATATATATATATATATATATATTTTTTTTAAACCAGAAAATCGAAGCTTCACTCCCCTATACCCGGAATAATCACGCCCATCTCTAGGCCAGACACCGGGAGACATCGAAGGAATGAAGACACTGGAGGTGTCTACAAATTAATGTCACAGGTGAGTCTCGAACCTGAGACCTTAAAGGGAGCACACCTTCAAAACCCAAGTCTTCGACCACCGCACTACCCTTTGGGGACCTCATATAGGATATAATAAAGTCACTGTCACACAAGGCACATACATTTCAAAATTTTGCTTGTGGAGTAATCAAACTTCGTTAACACGTTAGATAAGTATCAGACAAAATCATTATAGACTGCTTCCTGTTATTGTTCAAATAATCCTCTCTTTTTGCTAAAATTCAGATTCTATGCAATATCCTACTACTTAATGTTTCTCCATCATCTGTCTCACGGTCATTGTTCCTATCTCCCTCCGTATGTTTTTTCCTCCCCACACTTCTTTTTATTAGCCTACCTGCATTTTTCAGTTCTCCACTTCGTATTAGAAACACTTTTTTTCTTATAATAAATTAAATACTAATATAAATTGGTCAAGAATTCATTAACTGTCCAATTCCCTCCGTTCCATGGAAAATCTCAAGAAATGAGGTAAAAAAAATTATGTGATGAGACATTATCTTAATGTCAAAATAAAAGAGGAAAAAGTCTATCTTGGTATTGAAAACCAACTTACCTATAACGATTAACACCCCTCTGCTGCAATGTTACTGGGGGTTGCCCAGTAATAGGCCGTGTGCTACGTAATTTCAATAAAGTCACCGGCAAGTTTTTAACGTCTTCCTTGCAAATATCACAGATCTTGTTACCTTTAATGCTGAACCACTTAATTGCACACTCTTTGTGAGCGAGAGCCAGGTCTCCTTTGCAACTGCATTCCATTTTAAGAGTATCCCCACCTTCCACCAACTCTATAAAACAGATCCTGCATACTGCTTCATCTTCAGGTATATCATCACCAGCAGGTTCACTTTCTAAGGGAAAAAAATCAACTTCAGCATGTCAATTTAAAAATTATAATCATCTAAATACGAACATCGTTGCCAATAGGCTTGAACCCCACAAAGCCTTATGTCAGAAGGTTTGCTTCTTGGAAATATTTGCAGTGAAGCAAACTAATAATAACAAAGTTCTAACCATCATGGAATGACTCAAGTGGTCAAAGAGGGTCTTGGAGTGCTTAAGGTGATGGATTCAATCCATGGTGGTCACTTACCTAGTAATTAATTTCCTACGAGTTTCTTTGACATCCAAATGTTATAGGGTCAAGCGGTATGTCCCGTGACATTAGTCGAGGTGCACGCAAGCTGGCCCGGACAGTCACGGATATAAAAAAAAAAAAATAATAATAACAAAGTCCATAGGAAGAATATCACAGTCACTATTGAATTCAAGCACTGTGAAAATAACTTATACCGTTAGCAATTTCCTGTGTTTGAGAAACAGTGGAGTCTCCGGTCCCTGCATAATATCGTGAACCTGCAGACACTATTCGAATTAAACCTACTGAATCTGGTCGCCTTGAAACTTTTGGCTTGACATTCAGAGGAGCCGATAATGAACGAGCCATGTGCCGCTTGACTTCAATTGTCTGAAAGAATAACAAAATTCACTTTCAGAAAGAAAATAATAATGCAATATTCACAAGTTGTAGATCTCAGGTGTATGAATCTCATCAGCTTTCATAAAATTTAAGATATTTGTGTAGAAAATCAAGTTGTATGCTGTTGGGATTCTGTTAAGACCCTAATAATCTTAACAACGCACAATAGAGTTAATACCGAAAAGATCAACAACGAAACACAATATATTAAGATAATAGAGATAGAAGGACGTTACAATACCATACCATAGCCTTTAGAGAGGGCTACACTCTCCCAACTTGTTGAGCAAGACAACAAGACAACAATATCAAAATATTCATACCTTACAAAGAACTCCACCCCCCTATTTAAGCAAAACCCAAAAGCTAATTACTACTATACCCTTAAAAATATAATATTAATATCCTCAAACTCTTAGGGCCCTAACAGATTCATTCTCTATCTACTTGTATTTATTATTTTTAGTCTAAAGAGACTCGTGCTCATTATTTTATGCATAGAAAAATACATAGCTTCAATTTGAACAAATGAATACTTACAGAGAAACCAGAATAACACTCCATAGTTGTTGATTTCAATACATCAGTGTCTGAATTTGAAATTGGTGTGGCTGGTGAAGAACGTGCAGTTTTTGTAGATGAAGAAAAGAGCTTGTTAAGAGAAAAAGATCGTGAAGCAGTTGGCTTGTCTAAGCATCTATTTGATGGTTGCATCTCTGGTAAAATGGGAACAATCATTTCACCATCCGGTAATGAACATTTTGCTCCGAAGCTTTTTTGAGGAAGCAAGCTTCTCACAGATGATATGATTTTTACTGAATTACGTCTAGGAGGCAACCCTCCTCCCCTAATAGAGCTAGCACTTGAGGTTGACGAAGAACTCTCCAGAGTTCTTTCTGGAATTTGCAGAGAGGATAAATTGGGCCGTCTAAACTGTCGCAATAAGGATTTTCCTTTATCGTTTTTCTCTTGATCATGCTTCTAAGGAAAAAACCAAGATCCGTCTCAGTAAATAAAATAATTTAGCAACCTGACAATAAACAATTAAGAACATGTTCAAGCAAAAACTAACTGAACTAAGGCGTCTAACCATTCAAAAATTGATCGACAATAGACTGAAGAACAAAATAAAGAGTCTTGGAAAGTTAATTATTGCCTACAATTGATCCAAAAGTTCCGATAGAAAAGGATCAACTAGTACGAAGCACGTCATCAACTTAAGCTCTCATTTTTTTATAGGAAACAAAAATAATTTATTGATGCAGTGAAAAATTACAGATATAACACATCGAAACAAGAATGTAGAAAGAAGGGGATTGGAGAAAGAGACCAATTACAAATTTCAATTTGTATCAAAAAAGAAATTTTATATGTCAATTCAATTGGTAGGCAACTATAGAGACATGAGATAGAAGCATTTCAGAAAGCGCAAAATTCACATATCAGAAATCAATGAGCTTTTAAGAGTAAAGGCCAACGTTTCCTTTCTGAATTCTAAAAACAAATTTCAAGAGACAACAAACAGCTCAGTTTTCAAAAAGAAAATAAGAGAATGTTCTTTACTTTCCATAGACAACATTGAATACTTTTTTTTATAAAGAATACACGGGCATACAAAAAAATCCATAAAAAAGAGAACCTCGAGAAGAAGGGGCTCCACTCCAATAAAATAAGATTCACAAAATAATCACAAAAAAGTCGTTCACCAACGCCAAAAAAGAAAAACAGAACCTCACAAGAGAAGAGACCACAGCTCATTAAAATCTCTCTCAACTCCTCTACGGGTCCTATCCTATTAATTCTCTCACCCCATAATCCCCACAACCAAGTGCACACATTCGTCTGCCACAAGAACCTTCCTTTCTCCCAAACGGAGGAAAAAGAAGGAAATCTCAATTCATGTCCTTGAGGCCTCTGTGTCTAGCAAACTCAAAACCAAACCCTTGAAAAAAGCAATGCCAGACAGCAGTTAATATGTTAAAACCATGTTCCCCAAGAGTGTACGAGATTTTTCAGCTGGATGAGTAACTCGTTCCATGATGAACTCATTCATAACCAGAGCAAGGGGAAAGTATCTACAACTATCTATAGGAAACCCATTGTTTTGATCAATTAAAATAGATCAAACAAACCTTTGTTAAAGTGTTAATATAATTATATTTAACCCAACCTATCAGCTTGAGATTTTGGCTCGACTTAGTCACAAAAACAGAGAGAGTGGAGGTGCTCTTTTAGGAGTTTACAAGAGGTACTTTATCTCAAGTGTAAAGGGGAGGAATGAATCAACCAATAGGGTGAGGTGGATCGATTGGCGATTTAACATGGTGTTAGACCAAAAGTTCATGTGTTTAAACTCCTACGAAATCCTTTCTTCCCAAATTAATATTGATTTCCACTTGTTATGCATTCTTGTTTTTAAAAGCTCAATGAGTGAAGTGTTAAACATTTTTTAATATGAGTGGGTGTTCGGACCAACTTACACGCATCTTGGCTATATTTGGTTGTCAAGAAAATAATTGTCTGGCCTACTATATTTGGTTGTCAAGAAAATCCGTTGAAAATTAATTCTCGGTAGATGGTCACTATGGATTGAACTCATCACCTCTTATTTACTCCAGCCCCTCTTGTTCACTAGGTTAAGCCATGATATAATTAATTTTATTCCAACCTATAAGCTTAAGCTTTTGAATTGATTGTTAATTTAAAATGATCACTTCGAATTCCATCCAGTTAATATAAGGTAAAAGAACCATACTGATTGATTGGTAATAGCAATGAAAATAAACCAACAATCTAATCAAATTTGCACTAATATGCTACAACGTACATTCAGAAAGTTTTGAAGAGAGAAAAGCCATTTAGTATTCGTGTCGGGAGAATATCAAATTGGACTATTTCCATTTCTTTCTCTCCCATCGCCGTCCGACCAGATCGGCGTATGCAAGAATTTACATAACAAGATTTTGAAATAGTGATGATGGATGAATCATACTATGGAGTGGCAGATGCAAATAAAAATTTCTACAACCATGGAGAAAAACAATAAGAACAGCTGAAGTAAATCGTTCAAGGATTTAAAAAAACGACCTCGGGATGATCCGGAGAAACAGAGGTCGATTCTTCGGCGCCTTGAAATCGAGCTACAGCATCCTCCATCAAACTCCACGAAATTTACTTCGATGAAATGAATAGATAAGCCCTTTGAAGACGACTGAATAGCTAAATTGTAGAGAATTTGAAATTGAACGACGAACAGATAACTCGAAATGCAAAGCTGATTGGTGATTATGGCACAGCGGAAGAGTGAGTTTTTCAGTGGGTTCTTTCTCAAGTGGCCATAACAAACAAAATCGTTCCCAAAACGTTTTTTTTTTTTTTTTTTTGGTAAAATTTGGAACTTGATAAATAAAAAATTAAAGGAAATAAAGACCACAAAGGGGGACATCCCCAATATTGCCAAAAGGCCCCACCCAAAGCACAGGTTAGAAGGCGGCCATCCAAATCCACATCAACAAAAAGTGACTCAAACCAATGCCTTAACAAATATGGAATAAAAATATTACAAAACGCATCGATGGTTGATTTTCGAACAACTTGGAGAGATTACACGAGGAGCATATAGTCTATTGAGCAACAAGATCCCACCAAAATTAAAGAGGAAGGGGTTGGTCGTGGAAAAGATTGGTCCTTACCCCAAAACGAACACATGGACGGCTAATTAAGAAGGCTTTTATCAACTAGTTCCACTAAGGAACGAACCAACAAAAACAATCTAACCCTGAAAATAATGAAAAACAACAAGTGCAACCCGAAAAGTAAATCGAGAAAATCTCAACATACATTATCCATACAAATCTCACAAGGAATAGCCACATGAGCAGAAGCAAAATCCATATTGATCTCAATAGAACCAAACCAAGAAGCCAACTTGAGTTCAAATAAACCATTGATTTAGTTTAGAAATGTTATTTCAGTCGGGATTGTATCATTCATTTTCTATTTTCTTGCTTTGACTCGTGAGTGTAAGGATAAAAGTGTGTATTAGGTGACAAAATCACTTCACGAAACCTTTGTCGAGATCATGCACAAAGTTGGAGATAATTCAAGATATTGTCATTGATAACAACGTCGCGTGACCCATGCAAAGAAGTTGGTGTCAAAAACATCAATAAACCAAGAAGTTAAATTTGCAGTATGAGTGATTAGGTTGAACACAAACACTTCAAGACTATTGTATAGAAATCAAGACTAATGAAGGAATTGAAGGTGGTTTCTAATTTTAAAGAATCATTTAGTTTTTATTTTTAAAGCTAACATATACACTACTTCAATTGTATTATTAATTTTTAAAAAAAAAAAAAAAAAAAAAAAAAAAAAACAGTTAAACCAAAATTCAAATGGTTAAGAATCAGATCCTAAACTTTTCAGGAAAAAAAAAAAGAAAAGAAACAGATCCGACACCCTCCAATCTATTGTCACACAATCAACTTCTTCTTATCAATAAATAATCAATCCGTTGTAAACTTTCCTCTTTTTAGTACAAACTGGAGGAAGGAAAACCAACAAACCCTACATAAAAAGCACAACTGTTCTCAAATAATATTAGAATCAAATATCAATTTTCGGGCTCAAACTCGTGAAATTGAAATAGATTAATACCAAACAATATAACCAATTGCACCATCGTAAATCTTTCTATACTACGAATAAACTGACAATTATAAATCAAATACCAATAAATAAGAATCATAGGTTGCCTCATTGAAGCTGAACTTCAGAATAAAAGAACACAGTTTAGGAAAGAGAAATAGAATATAACTACGATGATATATGAAAAGCGATTTATACATGAGACCACATATTATAACAGATCTCTAATATTGAGGTTAATTTCCCTTTGGTTAAGACATTTGTATGAACTGCAAAAAATATTTGAAACGCCTAATAGAAATATATAAGAAGCGTGCCATCGAGTAGTTGCACATGTTCATGGCCCTACCTCAAAATCCCTTATATAAGAGTTTCTAGAATTTGTCATCAAATCCTGAATTACGACCTGAACTACCAAAACCGCTCGATCGACCTGAACCACCAAAATCACCAAAACCACTCGATCGAGTCGAACTACCGAAATCTCCAAACCCACCAGAGCGTCCTGACCCTGAACTGTTTGAGTTAGATCCACCAAATGGAAATTCGGAGCTACGGGAACCGAAACTACCAGAGCTAGGTCCACTGTTTCTACCGCCTTGCCCATAAGAATCCCTACCACTGGGACGGCCAAAACCTGAGTTTTCATAACCTCCTGAACGACCGAAACTCGAACCTCTTGAACCTGAGTTTTCGTAACCTCCTGAACGACCAAAATTTGAACCTCTTGAACTACCAAGACGACTGGAATCATTCATTCGACGATCTCTAAATCCTCCAAAAGAGCCAAATTCACCACCACCTCTGTGACTGAACATATCCACATGAGCATCAGCCTCAACCGTAATCCTTGGAATCTGTTAATCAAGAACAAAACGATGTGTCAACTTTACAACAAGTGGTAAATAACTCTAAGGTGGACTGATATTTTTTCGAAAAATCCTGAGATGCGAGGATAGGGATACTAGATAAGTCAATTATCTATTTATGTAGCACCCTAGATGATTAGTTTGCATGAATTTACTCAACTATGCAAATTATGTAATACCTCTAAATCTTCAAAGACATTTTAAAAAAAAAAAGTATAGGTATCTGCAGTCTGCACCACATTCATATGCATCAAATGAAGATTAAAAAATTTCAGAAAAACCAAATGTTCATAGCAAGCCCTTCAGAAAACACTCGTCTCCGGGAATTAGCTTGGTTGTCATGTGAGATTAAGGAATAAGTAATCTCAATTTTAATTTTAAAATTCAGGGATAATATCTGGCTTATCATACATGAACCAATATCAAGGCATCTATTTAGAAGCTGTTACTGGAGCCAGAAACTTACTGCAAGCAAACTAGAAATATTTCTCAAGTACAAATATAGAAACATTGATGGAAGTTCCAGTTTTGTATTAAAAGACATCCAAATTGCAAATGTTTGATGCTGAAGAGAGATCCTAACCTCGGTAAATCTGCAGCCCACTTCACGTTCTATCATTCTGACGGCCCTCAACTGATCCTGTGAGTGAATAAGAACAGCACTGCCTTTCTTACCAGCACGACCTGTACGGCCTGATCTATGGACAAATATCTCTGTGTTGTTTGGAAGCTCAAAATGTATTACCTAATAAAAATTTGAGGTCAGAAAGAATCCTTGAAATTTTAATGACTAACCTAGATACAGACAAGATACTCTCTCGCCATGCAAACCACTCCTCGCATTGGCACAAAGAAGAGCGCTGATAGGGTCTAATACTACTAGTACTATTACAATACTTTTGTTAATTTTCAAAGTTATGGTAAGGCAAATTATCAGGAAAGCATTTATTGATTAACCATGCATCAGGAAACAATGTACCCATAAAACAAGATAAAACCAAGGAAGA
This sequence comes from Sechiopsis laciniata, assembly GCA_037833695.1. NCBI lineage: Eukaryota > Viridiplantae > Streptophyta > Magnoliopsida > Cucurbitales > Cucurbitaceae > Sechiopsis > Sechiopsis laciniata. The sequence continues at coordinate 5,490,806 of JBBMKA010000022.1, read as the reverse complement.
AAATAGATAAAAGGCTATCACTTACAAGATCAACATTGGGTATATCAAGACCCCTAGCTGCAACATCAGTTGCAACTAAAATGTTGAAATGTCCATCTCTAAAACCAGAAAGAGTTCTTTCTCTTTGACTCTGTGAAATGTCTCCATGTAGAGGTTCACATTTGAATTTTCTTGCCAATGCATTGGCTAATCTATCAGCATCACGTTTTGTTTGAGTAAAAACAATACACTTTCCTCCTTTTGCGTGTTCCTAAAAAGCCAACAATCAGTGTCAACAGCATAATGAAAGCAACCATTCAACATGTTAACCTGAATAAGCAGAGCCAGGTAAAACATTGCCTTACAGAAATCAAAAGCAAAAATTAAATAAATAAAAATAAAACAACAGAAGTTATGGAACCATACAGATATTAGAGGTCCAATTATTGATGCTTTTCCATAAGTATCAGCAACAACTGAAAATAAGCTAATTCCATCCGCCAATTTCTGATCAGAATCTCCAACCTAAAATATTGACAAGTTTTGTCAAACCCTCATGTACCAACTAAATAGTGATGATATTTTCCATACAATTTTTTTATTGCATTTTCTTTAATTATTAAAATATTACTCCCTCAAACTCCATGTATAAATGAAACAAATGCATGTGAAGATAAATCACAACGTTCATAATGCAATAAATAAATCCTTTTCTGGAGAGAATGTTTTCTTTATCCACTTTCTTTGATCTAGCTCTAACAAAAAATGGAACGAGCGAGAAGCTCTAAGCTAGGTAACAGTGAATTCAGAATGATTTTTGGGTAGCATTTTCGAGTAAAATCAATTTTATAAGTGCTTTCAAGGCTCCAAGAGAACAGACTGAACAGCAATCAAGTTTCTTAAGTGGTGAATTTTTAGAACTTTTAATCCAACAACCGAATTTCATGAGAAAATTGAATAGTGAATTTGATTAGCAAGAGCAGTTTTCCTCGGTCAAAAAATCAAGTGCAACCGCCTTCAGTTTCTGAGTCTAATAATTGAATGGCTGTGCTCTTCTCTTCAGTGATATAATTAAATTCCAAGAAGTTGCAAACATATTAAATAGCCAACATACTCACAAGATCAATAGTTAATGGATTGGTTAGGTAATTTTGAGAGAGTTTTCGGATCCAAGATGGCATTGTTGCAGAGAACATCATACTCTGACGTTTCTTAGGCAACCTCTCCAATATCTTCTCCACATCCTCTTGAAAGCCTACTTGAAGCATCTGATCTGCTTCATCAATAACTATAAATTGGACTTCTGATAAATTAAGCACACCCCTATTGAGAAGATCAATCAAACGACCAGGTGTCCCAACGGCTATGTCAACGCCAAAACCAAGCTGCCTCATTTGGCTCGAAATTGGTGTCCCTCCATAAACACAGATAGTGTCCAGACTAGGTGCAGCCTCTTGAAATTCTTTTTCAACCTGCCGAGCAAGTTCCCTGGTTGGAGCAAGAACCAGGGCCAGCGGGTTCCTTCCTTGTCTGCATAATTTCTAATGAATTACGGTTTTTTTTTCAAATTTAGAAATAACCATCCAAACCCTTCCCAGATGAAGAGCTCGGCAAAAAGTATAGCTAGTTGGAAGAAAATTAACCAATATTAAAACACAAACCCGTGTTTCGCATTGTACTGAATGATTTTGTCCAATATGGGAATTCCAAAAGCAAGAGTTTTTCCTGTTCCAGTTCTAGCCCGACCAATCATGTCACGGCCTTGCATCGCTGGTTCTAGCACTGCTTTCTGAAAAAAGATTGAGAAAACAGTGAATTTCAAACTCTAATGGAAAATGAATCACAAATTTCAAAACATAACCAAGCGGAACTAGAAGCCAAAATCAAAGCAACTCAAGTGCATTATTCAACGGTATGCATATTACACAACACAGGAAATCATGCACGGCCAAGCACTCATAACAAATTAAATTTGTTCATAACAAATAAAAGAGTAACTTCATCTCCGTAATTCACCAGACGGAACTAGAGTCTAAACTCAAAGCATCTCAAAACTTTAATCGACTGAGGAAATGAACGATAAGCAAATTCCATAACTCCAAAACAAATGAAAACCATTCATAACAAATAAATGAGTAACTTCGGCCTCGTTTGATAACGTTCTCGTTTCTTGTTTTTTGTTTCTTGTTCTTAATTCTTGTTTCTTTTAAAACGAAAAACAAGAATATGTTTGATAATTATTTCTTATTTCTTGTTTCTCAAACAAACAAGAAATAGAAACTAAACTTGTTTGATAACATTTTTCTAATTTTTTCTTAAAGTTTTTTTTTGAAACAAGGTAACCACGCCCGTCCCTAGGCCAGGCACCAGAGACATCGAAGGAGTAGCTGAGACTCGAACCTGGGATCTTGAGGGGAGCATACCTTCAAAGCCCAAGTCTTCAACCACTGCGCCGCCACCCTTTGGGGACATTAAAATTTATAGATAAATTAAGATATAAATATAAAAATTTAACTTAAATAATACAAATATATATATTTAAAATGTTACTCATCAATTACAAACAAAAGAATATTAAAAAAAATAATAATAAAAAAAATATATTATTGGAATTTCTAAACAAACTGGGTTGTTTATTAAGTCAAAAACACAATTAGGCGCCCACAAAACCACCACAACAAATCAAATCTTTTGAAAATAAAGGAACAATCATTTTTACATAGGAAACGGAACGGCGGGAACTACAATTTGTAGTTTCTCAAATTTGACTCAAAATTTAGAAACGTTTCTCACATTTTTTCGGAACGAGAAACAGGAACGATTATCAAACAAACACATTTCTTAAAAAGAAGAAACGGGAACAAGAAACAGGAAACGGGGTCTTCATAGCCGTAATTCAACGTCCAAGCTGGGGTATGAGAATGTAAATTAACAGAAGTAGTTGTCCAAATAATTTTAAAAAGTTATTCCACGACGCCGTCCATGTAGTCTAACCCCAGAATCAAGAAATCATAAGCATGAAAGAAATGGTAAAAAAGGTACCTGTATAGGGAACAGCTTCGTTATACCCTTTTTCGCCAGAGCAGAAACAATTTCCTGCGCGATCCCAAGCTTGCCAACCTCGAGTCCTTCATCACCGCCTCTACTGCTATTAGCGTCACCATATTCCTCCACTGCAAACTCCGCCCTGGAAACCAACGACGCCTTGAAATTCAACGGCCCAGAAGCCACATGAAATCCCTTGGATTGAACCCCAACACCAAAGGATCTCTCCGTGGCCCCAATAGTAGGCACATCGCCGCCATTAACGTCCACAGATGACGCTAAGAAGCTGGAAATTGGTGGTAACAAGGCGGAGCTAACTCTGGAGACCGCTACGGCAGCGGATCTCCGTAGAAGAATTGAACTCATCATCGTCTTCGAGCACGAATCCAATAACAGAGCTGCGCAAAGACTTTGTGAAAGAAATGAAGGGAGAGAGACGACGGTTGATGGAATACAATGGCTAGGGTTTAAGCGAACTATGGGTTTTCCAATTTAGGGCATATGTATGGTTTTTATTGGCGTAACTTTCATTTCCATTTTCAATTAACAAAAATCTTGGAATTGTTTTTTTTTTTTTTTTTTTGAGAAAATCTTGGAATTGTTTAGACCGAAAAGAATGAGAATAAAGAATTATTTAACAAAAAGAATCATTATTTATATTTGAAAAAAATAATTATTATTTCAAATATAATGGGATTAATTTTGTTTAGATCACGAGAACAATTATGGAAAACAAAGTAAATGCGAGATTTTTTTTTTTAAACAAGAGCAAGCTTTAGAACATTTTGTACGATCTAATAACTATGAGGAATATAATTTTTTTTGACATTTAAATGTTGTAGGGTTACACAGTATATCCATGACATTAGTCGTGCGCACAATAATCATTGTTATTAATGAATATTATTACCTACTTTCTTACAATTCTCATATTAATTGAGTATTAATAATACTATATTAAAACTTAAAATTTACCTACGTGTTTAATTGTTTTTAGGAAATTGTACTAGATTATCACAAAATAATTACAAATATAGACAAAATTTAAAATATTTGTATCTATAGCTATTAATACATTTTATTAGTATATTATAAATATTCATTAATATAATATTATGTATTATTAATACAAAAATACTATTAATATCAATAATTATGGTAGTTAATTTTTTTTAAATCATCATATTTATAATTATTTTTTGAATTTGACTAATCTATTAAATTTTTCATTATTTTATAACATGAGATTATATAGTTCAATTTCCATTAAATCAAAATTGACATCTGGGCCAATTTCTACAGGCCCATTACGTGGCCCAGTTTTCGTAAATGGGCCTTGGAATTGTAGAAGTCAGAACCACAAGTTTTCAACGGAAGGTTTAAATTAAAAGTTATTTTCCTTTATTATTATTTTTAACAAAAAATAAAATGAAAAAATCATTTCGACGCCAAAAAGAATTACAAATCAAAATATAGATCTCGTTTGCTCGCTCTGTTTCTCCGTTGCAAATGTTGCGAGCCTCAATTACCTTCAAGCTGTTGTAATTGATCCGCCACCGCACACGACATTTTCCGGCCAAATTTTCCACCTCAAATGCCAGGTTTTCATTTTCTTCGTCGTTGATGTCAGCCCCGCCAATGATCTCTTTCTAGCAAGCATCCGTTGATGTCAGCCCCTCAATTTCTCAGGTGAGATTTGATTATCGTTTGTGTTTTCCTGGTCTTGGAAATTCGATGTGGGAAACGGAGGTTTTGAAGGAGAAATTGAGAGGGAAATTGTAGATGAGAATTTAGGATCCTGTTGTCATGATCCTTCTATTGGATATTTTTTCCTTTTTTTTTGGCAACTAATTGGACAAAGGAATGTACAATTCTGTATCTTCTATTTGTTAATTGGTTTAGATCCGAGTATATACGTGCAAAGATTTTGATGTTTATTGCATTTGAATGCACTGTTTCATTGCTGAGAATATGCCGAAGAGGAGAAGAATCAGACATCCCGTTATGTCTTCTTCTGATTGGCGTCATCAGTGAACAAGTCTTTTTTTTAGAACCCTAATTGCTCTACTCTATAAATTATGAATTTAAGGGTGTATGTTTTTGTTTAAAAAAAAAAGGTGCATGTTTTTATCTCCAGATATGGTTTTCCCTTTCCCAGCCAAGTGGTGAGCAAATTAAAATGGGGACACGAATCAAATCTATTCCTGCGTAAAAGATGATCTATTCACATATGTTTCAACAAGTTTCTTGTCAATCACTGAATGCCTATATCCACTTGTTACGATGTTTGTGATGAATTTCATGATTAATCCAAATTCCCAAGATTTATATGGTTTCTGAGATCTGCATTGCTATTTTTTTAAGGCAGTTAGAAGAAGTAAATTCATGAAGGGAACTGAAGAAAGTAAAAGTAATGACGTCAAGTGTTGATGAAGATGATATTGAGCCAGCCATGGAGTCTGGACAATCTGAGGAAGTAGTAGTTGTCCGGGAAGTCTGTGCGAATGGTATCTCCATAAAAACAACAGAAGTAGAAGCAAAGCTCGATGAGGGAAATATTGAAGAGGCAGAATCTTCATTGCGGGAAGGGTTATCTCTCAATTTTGAGGTTTGTTTATTTACCACCGTGAACACATTATCGTTGAAATGAACTTGAATTCTTGTTTCATGCTTCAGGCCATTATTAACATAGTGGAGTATGCAATTGAAGCCTATTTTGAATTAGAATGAAAAAGAAAAAAAAGAATTAGAGATCATAATTGAGTACTTAAGGCCCCCATTTTATCAGTTACATAAAAATATGAGTTACAGAATGTAGTGATCATTTAGTAATACATTGAACATTTATATGCTGCCTTCTGAGTAGGGAAATCTTTGTTGCTTTCTTCTTTAAATTCTGCCAGTCAAACAAATTATCCAGGTGTTTCTGTTTGTGTATATTTGCCTAATTTTGATATCTTTTCTTTAATGTAATTAAAAACCCAAATCTTAACTAGGATTATGTGTCTGGAAAATTCTATTCTATATATCTCAATTAAAACAAGATTAATGAAAGTACAAAGAAGTCCACACAAGAAAAAATCAGCCTACTAACTTGAGGACTACCAAATAGGGAAAAAGAAATTCTTTAAGAAAGGGACATTGATGTAGTAGATTTTTTTGATGGGCACATTCTTTTAGTTTTTAGATGGTAATTGTAGGAATTTCAAATTTTATTTAAGCTAATCAAAGAAATCTTTTTTAGAAGTTTGAATAAATTTTATTTGTCTGTAAGTATTGAGGCAAAATGTGTTTAAAAAAGATATCTTTCATGATGTCAGTCTTATCATCCTCTATGTTCTCCGATTTTCTGTGCCTGCATTTCTATTTCCAGTTTTCAATAGTATTCTATTCACTTAAATAATTAGTTGGTTGAAACAGCATACTTCAATTCCTAGGATGACCTTCCCGTTTTCTTCAAAATCTAGCATAAACTTCAGAAATTTATTTGAAGAAAAATAAAAAATCACAAAGTAATACTTGATAGCATGAGAGTGCTCTAAATCCCTTCGAACATGGGAATCCCACCAATGAATTTAAAAAGAAGAAACTGAAGTGATCATCGTAATGTATCCTACCATTGTTTTTGGAAGTCGTTCAAGATGCTGAGCTTATTAACCTTGATTTTGATGAGTTTTTTTTTGTCTTAAATGCAAAAATGATTACAGGAAGCCAGAGCCCTTCTTGGAAAGTTGGAATATCAGAGAGGTAATGTCGAAGGTGCTCTTCGTGTGTTTGATGGCATTGATCTCCAAGCAGCTATTCAACGATTACAACCTAGCGTTGCTGAGAAGACGCCTCCAAAAAAAGGACGTGCGCGCCCTGAATCCCAACATGCAGTTTCGCAGCATGCTGCAAACCTGGTGCTTGAAGCCATATATTTAAAAGTTAAGTCTCTTCAGAAGCTAGGGAGAGTAACTGGTAAGAACTCATTTAGTGTAAATGAGGATATAGATATATTATTTTTCTTATTCTCTTTTAGATGTGGTTCTCAAATTCTGACTAATATGAGACTTTTCAGAGGCGGCTGATGAGTGTACTAGTGTACTTGATGCCGTAGAGAAGATATTCAGCCAAGGGATTTCTGATGGGCAAGTGGATGGTAGATTGCAAGAGACTGTCAGTCAGGCTGTAGAACTCCTCCCTGAGCTATGGAAACAGGCTGGCTGTTTCCAGGAAGTAATATCTGCCTATAGGCGTGCTCTCTTAAACGAATGGAACCTCACTGATGAAAGCTGGGCTAGGATCCAGAAAGGATTTGCTGTGTTTTTGCTTTACAGTGGAGTAGAGGCCGGTCCTCCTAGTTTAGCTGTTCAACTTGAAGGTTCATATGTGCCAAAAAATAATTTGGAAGAAGCAATTCTACTGTTGATGCTTCTTGTGAAGAAATGTTACCTTGGTAAGATAAAATGGGATCCATCAGTGATGGAGCACCTAATATTTGCTCTATCCTTATGCAGCCAGACTTCTGTTTTAGCAAAACAACTTGAAGAGGTCATGCCTGGAGTATATCACCGTGTAGATCGTTGGAAGTCTTTAGCTCTTTGTTATTGTGCAGCAGGACAGAACAAAGTTGCCTTGAATCTTCTGAAAAAGTCTCTACACAAACACGAGCAACCAGATAATGTAACAGCCTTATTAATGGCTGCCAAGATCTGTAGTGAGGATCCCTATCTCGCTTCCGAAGGTGTTGGATATGCCCAACGGGCAACAGAAAATTCTAAAGGAGATGAAGAACATTTAAAGGGCGTGGGTCTTCGCTTGTTAGGTCTTTGTTTGGGAAAACAAGCCAAAATGTCTTCTTCTGACTTTGAAAGATCTCGTCTTCAGTCAGAGGCATTGAAATCTCTCGAGGCAGCAAGTGGTCTGGAGATCAATAACTTAGACTTGATGCTTGAGTTAGGAGTACAGCATTCAGAGTATCGGAATTTGAATGCTGCTATGCAATATGCAAAGAAGTTCATTGATGAAACTGGTGGTTCTGTCTTAAAAGGCTGGCAGTTGCTTGCTCTTGTTTTGTCCGGCCAAAAGAGATTTTCTGAGGCTGAAGTGGTCACTGATGCTGCAATGGATGAAACCACAAAATGGGAACAAGGACCGCTTCTCAGACTTAAGGCAAAACTGAAGATCTCTCAATCATTGCATATGGATGCTATTGAAACTTACCGTTATCTCCTTGCATTAGTTCAAGCGCAAAAGAAATCCTTTGGGCCACTCAGAATTGTCCCTCAGGTTAGAACTTGCATACTATTTATAAAAGTAGCTTTCCTTCTATTTTAATATAAAGCTCTCCAATTCCTACTTTTTTCTAGCAGAAGAAAATGATCAGTTCAAATATGTTTTAGTTCTAAAAAAAAGAATCTTACAATTCCTGTAAGTCTAGTCATTGGGCAAATCTACTGGGTTTTACTTATAGAAGTTTCATCATAGAATAATTAGGAGTCTGCAACATTAAAGTGGTCAATGAGACTTCTATTCACCAAATTGTATTTTAGTACCTCTTTATTTGATCCTTACATTTTGGTCAGTCTAAATAGAATGTAGCTTATTGACAAAATATATTTGATCTTTCCCTACGATTCTCACTCTGTCTTGGTAATAGGTTGAAGATGATAAATTGAATGAATTTGAAGTTTGGAACGGTCTAGCCAATTTATACTCCAGTCTTTCACATTGGAAGGATGCAGAGATATGTCTAGGGAAAGCAAGAGAGCTGAAAGAGTTCTCCCCAGAAGTACTACATACTGAAGGCAAGATCTGAATACTTCACTTTCTTCGTGAATTAATATTATTGGATTTTCTTGCAGATTTTCTTGACATTCAAATGTCATCAGGTCAAGCGGTATGTCATGTGTGAACAGTCAAGGTGCACATAAGCTGCCCAGACACTCATGAATATATATATATATATATAAGGGTTAACTGATTTTCTAAACCGTTCAAAATTCTTAAATTATTATTATTAGAAAAAAAAATCACAAGGAAAGGATCTCTTTCATGCGCTGCCTTTCACTGCCTGTCTTTGTCTTTCAAGTTTATCCATCAGCCATTGTCTGGATCTTGCTATAGAAAATTTCAATTATCCGAAATTCTCTGAAATAGTTGCTTGAATTGGTTCCTAACTTCAAGTTTGCCCACCTTTGATAAACTTCGGTGAAGACGGCTATCACTGGGTTTCGTTTATCCTACAACATGATGGGCCATATTAGTGCAAGAAGCAGAGTTTTTTCATCAACTGTGTTTGTCCTGATGAGTTCTGTGATCTGTCATTTAGTCAGTCTTGAGAAAATTTAATAACTCTATTGATAAAATGGATGCTTTTAGGTTGCTATGCATAACTGGTTTCCTCTTTTTGTCTTCTTCACCAATTCAAAGTTCAAAGTAATATGAGCCTTGGTTTGCGTATGTTACTCATAATACTTGCTAGGCGTTATTTTTTACTTTTTTGGAATGAGGTCTTTTCCATAGCAACATCAATTTTTTTATTTTTTTATTATTATTTTTAAAATAAAATTTCTGTAAATGAGTGTTAGTTCCCCCATCTTATACAAGATTTACATATGTGGATAATGTTGTATAAGATGGCGACCAATGACAGGGAAGTAGGCAATTCTTCAATTTGCTGACTCAGAATGTCAATCAATTCCCTTTCATTTCTATAAATGACAGAAAAACAAAAGTTAGGGAAGAATGGCTTACAAAAACTTGGCTCTCAATTTCTCATGGGTTATAATTATGAATATCGTATTGGCCGCTAAATGCCCCTTTGCCCAACAATATATTGGTTCATTTGATGTATCATATGCGTAGATATCCTATCTCTTCACGTGATTTGGCGGTGTCGTAAATGATTTTTTCGCAGCTAAATGTTCATCACATCTGTTGTTCCATCAGGTCTAATGTGCGAAGGACGTGAGAAAATACAGGATGCTCTAGCTGCTTATATTAATGCTCTCCTACTTGAGCCGTCTTATGTTCCTTGCAAGGTTTTGATTGGTGCAATTTGGTCGAAAGCGGGGCCGGATGCATTGCCGATAGCAAGAAGCTTACTTTCAGACGCGTTGAGGTTAGATCCTACCAACCGTAAGGCTTGGTTTTACTTGGGGATGATTCATAGGGACGAAGGACGAATGGCTGATGCTATAGACTGCTTCCAGGCAGCTGCCATGCTTGAAGAATCAGATCCCATTGAAAGCTTCAACAGTATTCTCTAGTCTGTCTTTCATTCATTCAAGGTTTCAGTTTTTATCATTTTTTCTTTTGTGGATGAAGTCATTTTAGATCAATCAAGTTTTATCTTTATCTTGACTAGTTTATGCGCATCTCAACTATTCTCACAGAATAATTGCACTTGAACGTACTACATTTAGTTGTTTACTTTCACTAAAACAAATATTTGTTTTTTTCCTTCTTAAACTACAGGATAATCACTTCAAACTGGCTCTGCAATGGATCGTAGATGCATACATTTCACTTTCTTCGGGATCGGAAAGAAGGCATCCGGCGAAATGTGAAGAACTATTCTGTAAGTTATTATAACCAAACAAACTGAATTTATAAATTTAATAAGATAAAGAATCTGTTTGGAAACTATATTAATTTGAAGTTAGGAAGGGATGAATTGTAAAGAGACGAGTTGGATATTTTTCAACAATTGATTGTTTGTTTTTACCATTCTTGCTCAGCAATGTATATTTATTCTTGTAACTGAGCAATCTTAGATGAATTTTACTTTTTAATATTTATTTGCTGTGATGTAAGAAATCTATTTACTTTCTCCCAATCCAAAAGACTCAGAATTACTCAACTTTTCTCTTAACCTTAAATCTACTTTTATAGCCATTGAATTGATCAAGTCTCATTTTTTGGTAATTTAAATAAATTAATTGATTAATAGTTTGCTGAGTGCAATATCTTATGTTAATCTGTTGACAAGAAATTATGCTGCTGAATGAATGTGAAAAGTATTTAGTCGTGAAGAACAAAATTCTTCGTATTATGTCAGCGAACTAATGTTGGAATTCAAATTCGAAAAATAGGGAAGAATAACTTATTTATAGTGTTAGTTTATTTTTTCAATATTTAAAAATGTATATACAATCATATGTGAAATAGATAAATAAATATTGATAATGGTACTAGACTCCCGTGGGTGGAAATATTGTTAACCACAACAATGCCAATGCCACACCTACATTTGATTTTTTTTTTTTTGGGAAAAAAAAATTAAGTTGGGTTTCTCTTACTTTTTCAATATAATAGTTTTCATCACTTTTTTTTTAATTCAAAAAACGATTTTTGTGGTAAATTTGAATCATTGTAGGTAAGTCTAAACAACTTTTTGAAAATTACCTTATGTCTACTAAAACTAATTCATTTTAAGGATTTTCTTACCTTATATCTACTTCTTATGATTTTTAAAAATCAAATCAAAATTTAGAAACTAAAAAGAGTAGCTTCCAATAATTTGTCTTTATTTTTAAATTTGGTTATAATTCAAATACTTATTCGAGATGAAATCATATGTAGAGAATTTGAGTGAAATAAGTTTAAATTTCAAAAACAAAAAACAAAAATTCAAATAGTATCAAATGAGAATTTAATTTTCAAAATTTGGTCTGTTTGAAAATATATAGGTAAAAAGTAAATAACATAATAAATAAATAAAACTTATAAATACAAGTAATATTTGTAAACTTAATTTTCAAAAAAAAAAAAAAAAAGATTTAATTTTAGACAACCGCAGCACATAAATAAAAGACCTGAAAAACGAGCAAACACGCCATTTAAAGGAGCATTGGTGAAATTTAGGGTGCTTTGTTTTTGGCAGAAAATGGTGGAGTGGAGTGGAGTGGAAGAGAATGAAGTGGTTAATAATAGTTTGAAATGGTTAACTACTCGTTTGGAGATTGGGTTAATAGTAATGGAGTAATTAACTACTTGTTTGGGAATTGAGGTTAATAGTGGTTGAGTGATAAATTTGATGTGAAGTTTAATAAAATTTAATGTGAAATTTGATAGAGAAGTTAAAAGTGATTAAGAGTGGTTGTTTATTACAAAAAACAAACGAGAGATTTTTTAGCCATAATTATTAACCACTCCTCATATCCAAAAAATAAACATAAATCCCTTTGATAAGATTTCATCTTTTTTTTTTTTTGAGAAACAACCAAATTTCAATCATTTCAAATACCAGTTCTAGGGCTTAATGCCCCCATCACAATAACACACACCATAGAGTAGACCAACGACCACAAATAAACTGAGTAATTCTGAGTGAATCCTTACCACTTGATCAAGATGATGCTTCCACTTCTAATACTTCAACATCAGGTACTTCTTCAGACTTATAGAGGTTGTAAATTGTACAACTCTAATAAGTGAATGATTGCATTGCAAGAAGAAATTGAGTCTTTAAATAAAAATAGTATATGAGATCTTGTAAGGCTTCCTCAAAATAAAAAAGTCGTTTGTCGCAAATGACTTTTTACAAAAATAAGGTATTCTAAGAGTTGAGAAAGCTAGATATAAAACACGATTAGCTGTTGACATAAGATTTAATCTCTTTATGTCAAAATTATATTTGAAAATGAATTGAATGTACTTTTATTATTTCTCTATTGCCTATGATTTTAATTTGAATGGTATATATTAGGTAGAACTAATAGAGAATGTATTGAAAATGACAAATACAAGTTTAATAAATTTATGTTACACAGCATACCAAACACAAATTACATTAACACTTATCTTAGGTTAACCATACTTCAAACAACATTAAGCTAACCCAACTTACATAAGTCTGCATTCTAAATACAGAATAATTTAATTCTTCAACTTAACTTAACTTAAACCAAGTTTGTAGCCCTAATCCTTTCGCTGAATACACCTGTTGAAATCAACAAACATAGACCTTGAGAATAAAAATTAAAAATTTAAAAAAAAAAAAAAAAAAACAACAACAACAACATTAGGATTGGTACATGTTTTTGGCTAACCACATAAAGTGAAAGGATGGAACAAAATTTGTTGAGCATATTTTGATATCTAAGAGGGAAGAAAATTCAGCCACAAAAAATTAACTATATTTCTTTTCAAACAACAAGGAAAATTTATGAGTCACCCACCCATTTTCTGTACGGAATGTAAGCAGAAAAACCAGTGGCAGTGAGTCATGGTAACTAATGATTGGGCTTTATATTCATATTCAAAAATATTTCTCTCTGTACAACAGATACCTTTCTATTCTATTATCAGCCACTGATGTCTCTTCTCACCCAACAGTACCAAAAAGAAAGAAAAAAAGAAAAGAAAAGAAAAGAAATAACAGTAACAGCCTTCTTTGAGAAAAGTTTAGATCATGCAAGCCATACATATTTTTTAATGTCTACGCATGTAGTCCAATTTGGTACACATTTTAATTTTTTTTTTTTTTTTTTCCCCTATTTTTTTGGCTAAAGAATATAAACGTAATCCAAATTGGGTCGCATATGTGAGTATGAAAAGATAGGTATACCAAGGCAGGACCTAAATTGCTTTTGCCTTCTTTTTCTTCACTTTTCTACTGACAATTGAAACTTTCTATCCATCCAAACAGGAAAAACAGCAGCAGCAATCAATTAGAAAGTGTTAGATAAGCAAAGACAGAGGTTTGAGTTGAGTTTAGTCAGTCAAATCCAAGATTAAGAAGCAAAAGTAAAGGCAATGATTGAGCAAGAAAGCTCCAAAGTAATGGAGTTTTGCCCAATTGTGATTCAAGTTGGTTGGTCTTTTTCACTTCTTTCAAGTGGGGTATGGAAGAAAATCACCAGGGGGAGAGGAAAAAAAAACTTGAGAGTAAGTGGGGACATGAAACAAGAAGACATACCATTAAGCAAGTTGGCAAAAGAGGGGAACAACTTTGTGATAAAAAATCAATCTCTTTCATCCAACAATGAAGAAAAAGATAGGGATAAGATGTTAAAGCTATATACAGAGCTGTCAATATGCTATACCCATTTAATGAATGGTCCTCCTTTGTTTATCTGCACATATGACTAAATCTTCTTGTGGGTCCCATTTCATCATTCTATCCCTACCCACTCTCTCTCTCTCTCTCTCTCAAGTTCACCCAACCCTACTCAACAGAAGAATACTTCTTTTTTATTCCCTTTTCTTTTCTTTTGCTTTTTTTACCTTCTTTTTTTCTTCCTAGTTCCTGATGGGAGTAGATTAACAAGAAAGCACAATTCAAGATTCAAATCAAGAAGTAGACATGTAAACAACAGCATAATATCCATACCAACTTATTTTGAATTCATTGACAGTGTAAGAGATGTAACAACAGCATAATATCCAAATCAACTTATTTTGAATTCATTGACAGTGTAAGAGATATTACATAAGAAAGGAGCTTAAGCTGCTTCTTAACTCATCATTTTGGAAGAACTAACTAGTTGATCTTATTTCTAAACTATTTATAGACAAAATTTTTTGTTTAATAACTGAAGTTGCAAGATCTAGAATCCTGAGTTTTCAACTGTCTGAAAAATATACAGATTAATGAAGCTACCATCACTATTTGAACAATAATATGTAGTATGGTAATGGAGTTGGAAGGCATATAAGCTGTGTACATGGAGGCAAGAATCTGTATCAGATATACACAGAGAACAACAATCATGGTTTCCACCTTATCCGGCAATGATGCTCTGTAATAAACTGAGGGACCAATGCTAACTGATAAACATGCATAATTTCAATTGTCAACCTGTTCACATCAGCAAAATAAAAAAGACTGTCAACAGGGACACTTGCGGTATCAGATTCAAAAAGCGGAAGGCAGTTTTTTATTTTCTTTTCTTTTTGGAATTCAACAGCATTTGGGGGTCGAGATTTGAGCCTATGATCTTTTGGTCATAAGTCATACATATCAGATGAGCTATGTTGATCTTGTTGACGTGGAACACAGTTTTAAATCCATAGGTATTGTCTTTCAATTTGGCCACCGTACTTTTACACTCGGAGACTATGACTAATAAAGAGAGCCACCAGAAGGGAAGAGACATATTGGCTGACAACTAGGCTAGGATTTGTAGAGAGAAAAAAAGAGGTGCCAATTGAGAAGGATAAGGCATCATATGAACTCAGTTATTTCTTATAGCCACTCATTATGTCCAAGATTGGTAGAATCCACAAAGTAAGGTTCTCAAACTTTGAACATGATTCATGCACTTCTCCTTTCTATTTCTCTCTCTGTCCCAAATAAGAGAGGCACTTTTGTGAAGATATTAGATTTGGACAATAACTGAACTACTGAAGTACTTTACTACCGACACATCTAAACATCGATTATTGAAAGATAAGTTGTTTACGAGTCAGATTAACATTCATTACTTGTCAATTATACAATAAGAATGATTGGTAAGACTTACCCAAATTGCCATTGAAAATATCATTAGGCATAGATCCTCCAGCAGTAGGTCCACTAGCAGGGCCAGGTGCTGCTACCGTTTGACTCTGCAAGCCTGCTGAGGGACAAAATCTGAAGACATTTATGGGCTGCAAAACAAAACCAGATATGATCAGTCTCAATTGTTATAGTTTTTGAACAAAACATCCAATGGACAAAATCTAAACACAATCCGATCTCGAACCTGTGAGGCGGGTTGCATATGATGGAAACCCATCAGACGAGCATACTGCTCTTGCAAAGTAGGGTTCTGCATCTGATTTTGATAATTCATGGGGTTGAAAATTTGAGGTTGGCATATCATAGGCTGGTTTGGTGTAGGAGGCACTGAAACTGATTGTTCGACAATCGGGACCCGAGGTAATTGCATCGAGTTGTGAATTGAAGGCATTGGAGGTTGGGACATACCCATGCCCATAGCCATTCTAGACATGTAATTTTGAACTCCGGGAAACATCATCGGCGCCATCCCACTTCCCATCCACATTACCTATTGAACATTCAACAATTACAAAAAAGTAAGAATAAATTGTGGCCTGTATTGTATATAAGGAAATCAGATTGATTTTGAAGATTTTTTAGTTAAACTCATACCTGTAGTTGTAATTGAAGTGACTTCAAATATTCAATAGCTTCATCCAGCATTGAAGCTTTGTCAGTCTGTGGCAGGCAGAGGAACTAATTAATAAAGAATACAAGATTCAGGTAGACTAAAATTTTGAACCAAAACCAAGCTGAAGTAATTTTTTTCAGTCATTGTTAGTTCTAGCTTGAAGTTGACATAAGTTTATGTCTCAAGTAGAGAGAAAATGGTTTTTTTTACATGTTTTTGCTAGTTGTATTTAGAATGATCAAATAGAGTCAGGCTTGCAGCAAAAAGTAACCATCAAGAAAGGAGAAGGAATACAAAAAGGGAGACTAGATGTGGTATGAAAATACCTTATTACAGTGTGGTATGAGCTCTTGTAGTGCTTTCATCTTTTCGTTTATCCTCTCTCTTCTCCTCTGCATAATAACAAGTGAGCTCTTATCATAAAATTGAAAATATAAAAAAGACTGATAAATGGGGACCTTTTGATATCCTACCTTTTCTGAGAGGTTATGCACTTCAGCAGCACGAGTCCTGCGGGAAGAACCGGATCGTGGAGCTGCCTTGTTTCCCTCAGCAGTTTCGAGTTCAGCAGTCTACAGAATGTTTTGTACCATTATGTTCACATCTAGAAAGTATAGCCAATGGGATTCATGATAGATATAATGCTAAGTAGTTTACCTCGCTTTGGCACTCATATTCTTCTCCGTCTCGGCCTTTCCTTTTGTTCCTATTACCTCCTGTAGATTGTCCAATTGTCCTACTTCTATCCATACTACTTCCTGAACCGCCTGAGGATGAAGTTGCAGTTGGATCCATGGTCTCAGTTTTGCCCCTCTCACCTTGTGGAACCGTTTTTCTATTATCATCCTTGGAGAGAGTAACAGATAAACCAGCATTTCCAAAGCCACTGGTTGAAACCCGGCTAGCATCGAGGTCGTTTGGATTAGAAACTTGGTTGCTTCCACAGTGGCTCGAACCAACTGTCAATGCTGAACAATCTCTACCCTCTCCCTGTATCAAGTTTCCAGACTCTCTCCCCCCATTTGATGATCCCAAGTCGCCCTTCAATGGCACAGGAACTTGAGAAAAGTTTACCATCTTTCCTACATCTCCCAAATCCTTGTTTTGTCGTGTCGAATCTGGAAACTGAAATCTTGGAGGAGGCATTGAGTTTGTAGGAAATGCTGCATGACCTGCAGGATGCTTTGAATTCGTCTTTGGAGAATTCTCATAAGTTGCATGATTATTAGTATCAAAGGCACCAAATGTTGTATGCTTGTCATCTTGGAAATGTTTGTCAGGCTGCTTAACCATCTCAATAGGATCAGCTGGCGGCAACTCAGTAAAAAAACTTGAACAAAATTCCTTATCAAAGGGATCGTCGTGCGGATCTCGTATCCAGGAGACTGTTTCATCTTCGTTAATCAAATTGCTTGAATCTCCACAAGACACATTACTCCTGTAAAGTGATTGATTCTGTTTCTGATATTGTCTAACTTCATTAGCAATCTGACTTGGCTTTTTACCCTTTTGGCTTTGTAAGACCACTTGCCCATTTCTCCACAAAAGCTCCACAAGATCTTCATGTTCAGGTCTGCAAAATCCCCATCCAAGCTTAAAGACAAATACACAAAATACCAAGCTTGAGAGTGAACCAATTTTTTTCCCCCTCTCAAACAATTAGAAAAAGAGAGAAAGCCAACCCCATTGATTTCTTATTATTGGTTGAAGGAAGGTCACCCTCGAAATTCCAATCAGGAAAACAATAATCCATGGCTGCCTTGACACAGAAGCTCTGTCAAAATGAAAGTATAAGGCAAAAACTAAAAAGAACCCTAAAATTTTCAAATCAGAACAATATTCACATTACACCACCAAGCTCTATTCAATACTTTAAGGCATCAAAAGTAGAAAAACAAGAACCCCCACAAATTATTCCACAAAACCCACAAAATCTGATTTAGCAATTGACTAAAAAAAGAAATAATTAACAAAGATCTCCTGTCCTCATTCATTAAAACCACTGAGATTAAGCAAAAGACTGAGAAGAAAGTCCAACTAAACCAATACTTAATGATACTTTTTTAATTAAATAAAGTACCCATTTGACTATCTCTATTCTAAACAAACAAATGATTAGAAAACACCATAATCGAACCTTCCAAACAGGGAAAAACGGAAGAGAATCTTCAAGAATTCAAGAGAAAAAACAGAGAAGTAAGAAAACTAAAGGCTATCTGCCTAAATCTGGTAAGAACACACAGAAATTCTCTTCCCACAAACCAAATCGATTATTTTAAATTATCACGATTCACAACAACTTTAAAGTAGACATAAGAAAAACACAAAAAGGGGTTGAAAAACTCAAATACCCCATCAAAAAACAAGCAAAAAAAACCCCAAAAAGTGACGAAACGCGAAAAAAGAGAAAACCCCAAAATCAAAAAGTTGAAGAAAGGCAACAAAAACCTGAAGAAATCCCAAATTTCAGCTGATAGAAGCTTGGATTATGAAAATGGAAGTGACACTTGTTGCAATCTCTCTCAAAAATTAGCGAACTCCAAGCAAAATGCAATGGAGCAATTGAGCAATGGACCAAAAAGCATTTAAAAACCAGTGGTGAGGGAAAAGGACGTTGCAGACAGAGGTCAGAGCAAAAGATTCGGTACTATAAGCAATAAGAATGAGCAACAAGGGAGGACACGTGGCGAGTGACCAATTCGTCTGTGATTTTTCTTGTAGGACCGACCGGGGAGGTTCAAGATCAATTTCCATGGAGGAAATGACTGGATTTTTTTATCATTAATTTTTATTTTTTTACAGAAGCACAATCTACATCTTCCATCCATGGAGGGTGCAATCTGAAAATTGGACAAAGTGGAGTCCATGTGTCTGGGTCATGTTTGTGCAATAAGTTTTGCATGTGCCCACATACTCCTTTGACCCATTTTCATCATACTTTTATATTAAGTTGTCATGGTTGCATGTTAGGATAGTTTCCTTGCTTTAATTTTAGTGTATGACTTTTCGTCATTTTCATATGTAAGAGAGTCACTTCAAATATGGTTCAAAATGTACTAAAGAAGGTATGATTAGTTGTCCAAGCTTTCATGCATGTTGTATGTTAGTACAATGTTGTTATGTTGTTAATCCTTAGTTTATAACATTTCAAAAATTACATATTTTTCAAACATGATTTATCTCTCACATTTTTTAAGAACATTTTCTCTCAAAATGTGTGGGGAGGTTAATTGATATAATTTAAATTGTTCACGAGTCTCGATTTTGACAAGGGTGACTTGCAAACTTAGTTAGAGCAAAGTGTCATGTAGTTGTCATTCTATTGCCTTGGAAGTGCTATTATGAGAGTGGTATTATAGCCTAAATTGGATTAGTGAATAGAAACAATGAATTCACATGTGATGGACCAGTGAGACAAGTCACACGCTGAATGACTTTTCAATTTAGAGGAGTAGATGTTCTATCTAGATGAAATTCTAATAATTGTGCTATTCTTGGAATCTCGCTCGAATGATATCGCGACCAAAGCTGACACGATTGATACGGTAGCTGGTCGCTTAGATGAGATGTTTGTTTATGAGTTGATAATAACATAGTGACCTTTAAAGATAAAGCCCACGGTTTGGTAGATACGAGCGTGGAGAAAGCTCGTTAAGCGTTGTTGTCCATATCAAGAAGCGTATTGTGAGTGTAGACAACACACAAAAGGTAATAGCTTCAATCATGTCCAAACTGTCTAAAGAAATGAAAAAAGGCATTAGTGTTTTTAGGGAAAAGGTGGGGGATTTTGACATTCGAGCAGTGGGAAGTCAAGTCTCCCCAAAAGAGTAGTTGGAACTCAAGCCTCAGCTGAAGGCACAATCCAATTGAATAAAATTAAGGTGCCTAAACCAAAGCCCTTCAACAAAGTTCGTGATGAAAAAGTTTTGGAGAATTTCCCATTTGATGTGAAGCAATACTTCAAAGTTACAAATACAATGCCAGTAGACATAAAAGTCACATTATCAACAATGCATTTGGCAGATGATACCAAACTATAGTGAATGTTGCGTTATATGAACATCCAAGCATGAAGATGCACCATTAATAATTGGGAGTTGTTAATACAGATTTGCTCTTACAATTCTTCTCAAAGAATGTTGACGTTCTTGCAAGCCGTAAGTTGAAAACGTTGAAGAACAATCCGAAAGTATGTCAAACAAGTTTATGAATTGATGCTTGATATCCGAGACATGATAGAGAAAGACAAGGTTTTTCAATTTTGTTGAAGGTTTGAAGTCATCAACCAAAACCAAACTCTATGAACAAAAGGTATAAAGTTTGACAAAAGCATATCGCGTCACATAATGATTATTTGACTTGATTAGTGAGCCAATACAAGAAAAGTCTTAAGACCAAAGGAGTGAAACCTCTCGATATCAAGAATATAGAGAATATCGGTCTGCCTCTCCTAGAAGTTGGGGAGGAGACCGACTTAGTAGTCAATGTGGGGAGCACATTGAAAGAGTCCATCAAGTGCCTCTCCTAGGCCTTCCTTGTCAAAAAGTGAAAACTCGTGACAAATGCCACATCACCAAAATAAGCAATGCCAAAGATAATGTTTTTTTGTGGGATAGAGCCCATCAAGTGCACTTGTGTATGAGTCGAGAGATTATTAAAGATTTTAAGGTCGCTCTTGAAACAACAAAAAGGAATGAAGCTAAAGCAGCCGAAGTGAAGTAGTCGAAGCCAAATAAGAGGAAACATATGAGATTCCACTTGTAGGGGCCATAAGGTTTTTATCCACCTTTCGGTTTAGTAAGGGCCTAGACAAGTATCAAGGAAAAGTGTTTCGTGTGAATGTTCATCCTTTGACATAAAAAAGACGTCAAGTGTCAACCCCACTAGGGAGTGGATGTAGAAATAGAGTACTAGAGTGTCAAGTCATGAAGGTGGTGTATCAAGATACAAAAACAACTGGATCAATTCGAAAAGACACCTTAGCTAGTCAAAAGCTGACGTGAAGTTCCCATGAAGGTCGAAGACAGTACAACAGTTAGTTTTAAGCAAAAAATGCGAGTTATAAGAAATGTAATGGTTCAAAGACAATCCCACCATTTTTTCATCTTTCACTTGTCAAATCAACCATTTCTCCATATTTATCTTTGAATTGGGTAAGTAGAGGGAAAATTGAAAAATTGAGTGGTTTGAATAATAAGAGTTATAAGAAAAACTCGATTGTAGAAAAATTAACTTTGTTTGTAAGAGGAGTACCAAGAAACTCTTGTTTGATTAAGGTTGTTTTGGGAAGAATTGTACGAAAAAATTTGTTTGATTAAAGTTGTTTGTACATGCTATTTTTTGGTGTAGGACGCTTCTTTCTTTTGTTTGTAAATCCAGGCCATGGTGGAAAAGACTACCTTGCCCGTACATTGGCCTTGTGTAGGACGCTCCTTCCTCTAGGATGACACCAATAAACCTTTAATGCCCGTGTGATGAGGTCGTCAATGTTATAGTATCGACAAGCTTCACGGTCGAAAATTTTTCACCGAAAACCCTTAAGGTAAAGAACTATGCACAACACCCTAATGAGATAAACTGAGCAATCAAAGAGAGAGACATTGCACACCAAAGCTAGTGTGTGATTTTTTTTTTTTTTTTTGTGTGCCCTTTTTAGTGAGCAAAATATAAAATGGATTAATTAAGATCGTTACTTAAAACATGCATGCAAAGCCCTTCACACGAAAAGGCTTAAAACTGATCTCTTAAACCCATTCATGTTTGATGGTCTTTTTTTCTGTTTAGGTTTCAAAACATTCTTTGCCCCAAGAATCTCTAGGAAAAAAATTAGAATCAAACAAATAAATTAATTAAAACAGACTTTTAACTACTGTTTTTACTTTACTTTTTAAGTTTTGGAATAAGATTCTACAAACATTTGTAGATTACACAACAAAGATCAAATCTTTTCTATATGTTCTTAAAACTATATCTTAATGAGCATTAAATTACTTCAAAGAGAGTGAATATATATTATGAACTCGTTTTTTACTACTTCAAGTTAAGAGAGGGAGCCAATAATCAGATTTCAAAAAAAAAAAAAAAAACAAGGGAGCCAATAAATGAAAGTTTTTTTTTCTTTTTTTTTTTGAAATAATAATGAAAGTTTTTTGTACTTGACATAAAGACTAAAATTTAATGTTTTACTACTTCTTAGTAAGGGAATTAACAATAATAAATTCAATATCATATCATGCTACTTCACATGATTGTAATTTCTAACAAGGCAGTTATCATAAATAATTTGAAGACATAATTTAACCCATCATATAAAAACTAAATTTATAATATAAATTAACCAGCAACGGAATTAGAGTATTAAACTCAGAAAATTAAGTTGTAATTATATTACTTTAAAGTAGTTTGTAAGTAAACAAAAGGGTATATAAAACTTTAAAAGAAAAAGGAGAAAAAAAAAGTACAAAAACTAGAGATGCACGCCAACAAAAGTTCATTCGATATTAAATGTGCTCATAATTAAAAGGTCATGGGTACGAATACCATCAATTTCACTTATTCTTTGACCTAAAAATAATAATAATAATAGATACACTTAATAGACTTCAAACTAACATTTCCCTTTCGTCATCATCTTAACCCTAACTAAATAACTAACAAGTAAAATATCATGCCCCAAAACCAAACTCAAATCCCTTTCCTCCCATAATGCAAGTATGTACTCATAGTTATTACGCAGCGGGCGCAACATCGACTCCATTATCATCATCGTCATCATCACCACCATTCTCTGAATAGACACAACAACGTACGGCTCTGCCAGCTTCAGAGCCGAGGCGGCCAAAGAAACGGGGAGCAGCAGCCATTTGCAAGGCAATAACCACCATTTTGAAAGGGAGAGAAGAAAACAAAAGAGTAGAGAGAATTCAAAGGAGATAGCTAAGAAGGAAAAGATGAAG
Organism: Sechiopsis laciniata; assembly: GCA_037833695.1. Lineage (NCBI taxonomy): Eukaryota > Viridiplantae > Streptophyta > Magnoliopsida > Cucurbitales > Cucurbitaceae > Sechiopsis > Sechiopsis laciniata. The sequence goes on along the minus strand of JBBMKA010000022.1, from coordinate 5,467,723 downwards.
GTACTATTTATAGGTATTTTATTTTTGGAGGGAACATATCTGAGAAAAATATATAATATAATTTTGAAGAAAAGATTCTAAAGAGAACTTTTGTGGGTGTGGAAAATAAGTAAATATTTTTATTTTTTTTAAAAAAAGAGAAAATTGTATGTGAGTGGTTTGTATTGGTTTTAGTGAAAGATTGAGGAATGCACAATTCTTCACGTGGAGTCGGTAGTCCATGCACACTCCTAACTCCTGCGGTCTCGTGTGCCTCATTTTACACCTTGGATATATTTATTTTATTTTTTTCTTTTAATAAAAGAGAAAACAAATTGTTTATGTTTTTTAATTAGTTAACTTTTTTTAAAAAAAAATTAGGCTAAAATACCATTTTAGTCCCTAACTTTTCTCTATGCTATCATAGTGTAGCCTAGTATGAAAAGCTCTCTTGCTTAAAATCACTTTTGTCTGTCCATGTCAATGTATTTACATTAAGTTTGAGCCTTCTTTTAAGCACTTATCCTAAACTTGTTATCTTAAACTTGAAGTATTGGTCTTAACTGATATTTTATTGTTTGTTATCATAAAATCTCTATGTCAAAAAAAAAAAACCATAAATCCAACCTAAAATTAAATAATGATATAAATGATGGTTCTAAAAAAATTATAATGTTAAAATAGTAAAATAGTCAATAAATGAATGAAAAATGAACCCTAGAAGAGAGAAATTAAAGGGAGAAGAGAACTTTTTGTTGAGTTTGGCGATTCATAATAATTTTAAAAAATTACAAAACGTTAAGCCTATTTGTTAAAGTAAGACACTTTAAAATTTTGTCAAAAGTGAGATTTGAACCCACGCTTTCTTTCAAAGACCAAAATTTGAGTCTAGCACCTTAGACCACTCAACCATCCTAACACCTTAGACCACTCAAACATCCTAACAATTTTGATTGTTGAATAATTCGAACAATAATTATGGCAGTCTAACTTTTCTCTAAACTATCATGGTGTAGAGTAAGTATAAAAAGTAGGATTTGAATCCAAGCCCTCTCATGAAGACCAAAACTTATCTAGCACCGTAGACCACTCTGTCATCTCGACTCTTTTGTATGTTGAATAATTAGAACAATTATTTTGACACCGTAGATTTCTACAGACTATCATGGTGTAAAACCCAAATATAAAAAGTTCTGCTTAAAATCACTTTTGTTTAGCCACGTCAATGTCTTTGCATTAAAGTCGAGCCTTTTAACCACTTATCTTAAACTTAAAGTATTGGTCTTAATTAGTTAAGATTACATTTCAATTACAGTGCATATTTGGGCTTCGATGATAAAATTGTTATGTAATGTAATTATTCTTTAAGTCAAATTGTTGTGACTTTGAAGTTTTTGTATATTTATGGTGATCATGAGAGTGAAACTTTTCGATTGAAACTATATTTTTTAAGGTCAAACTTACTTTTTACCTATCAACTATCACAAAATTTTGAAAAAAAAAAAGGCTAATTTACTTGATTTATCATAAAAATTTATAAAGATCAAAACATTTAAAATTTTCATTTACATTATTTCCATAAATGAGAATGACTATATCGTCAAATTTATTTTATTTGACACTTTAATTTTCTAATTTCCTTAACATAATTAGTATACTTTGTCTAGGGACGGGCGTGATTATCCTTGTTTCAAAAAAAAAAAATTAATATACTCGATCACCATATGATTGAAGAACGGAATCTCCTAATCCACAAGCTAACTAGAAAAAAATCATTCATCCCATCTCACCCAAGGTATTGTATAATTGAAACTAGATACATATCTCAAGTTATTGCTTATTTGTCATCATAATTTTAACATTTTTTGCTGAATCAATTAACCCTTTACCTTTTAAAATAAATGAACCTACCATACACTACAAGAATTGATGCTTTCTGCGACGGAAATTTCCGTCGTAATTGGTGCTTTTTTCTGTCGCGAAAGCCTACTGCG
>JBBMKA010000022.1:5449657-5461003 GCA_037833695.1 Sechiopsis laciniata | reverse complement strand
CAATACTAATTATAAGTTTATTAAAAAAATTTATTAATTATTTGTTAACTTTTTAAATTTAAATTTAAGTAACTAAAGAAAATTGTGAAAAAAATTTCATAACTTTTCTTACAATAACCTGCACCCTAAACACCGTTTATCATAATTCCTCTTATAATAACCTGCACCTCAAACACTGTTTATTTTAACCCACTGTCTATCATAACCCCCCGTTTATCATAACCCTTCGTCTACAATTACATAATCGGTGCCTCAAACGCACCCTTAAGTTTGAGTTTATTTTTATCATTTAGGTTATCCTCTGGACCTCTTAATTTGAGCTTCCAGACCATTTTACTCCCAACTAGTAAGTAGTAACTAATTATTTTTCATGGTGAACCATAAAAACTTGATTTTGATTAGTATACTCAGAACTCACCACCAGAACGGAACGAGAAAAATCATCCAACTTTGTTTACTACAAAGGTTGTGGTGCTAGAGACATTTTATTAATTGCTATGATTGTATATACTATATAAGAACTAGATAGCAATTGACATTGCAACTAAGCTAAAATAGCCTATATCATTTGAACATACAAGCATCGAAAAGTAAACTTTTAGCTTCCATAAGTGTTCTTTTTTTAAGGAAAGCTTCCATAAGCTAATGACATTAGTTTTCAAAATCAAAGCAATGGACATAATTATAAAGATTCTGATAAAAAAAAAATACCTGATCCCAACATTTTAGTGAGATAGTATTCGCATCTGCAGCAAACCATCCTTCCATCCTACAGAGATACCATTGAAGAACCTTGTGGGCAAGCCCATCCATCCTGTGTGTAAGGATGTTTATCAATTAATGTTGAAGATGAAAGAAAAATAAATACAAGTTAAATAACCACATCGGTATAGGACATACTTCAATTCTGGTCTTCTTTCAAAAATAAGTGAGAATGCACGCGTTATAGTCATGTCCTCAGCATATTCATCTCTTATTTTATCGGCCTGCATAAGAGGCCAACTTAGAGAAGTTACACAACCAAAAGGAAATGAATTAAAGTTAAATAAAATCAAGTAAATCGGGATCTTCAGATTTCTAAGATGGTTTCTAAATATAACATTACCTCTTCTAGGACGGCCTCAAATATTTGTCCAACTTTTGTCACTAGCTCTTGAGGAACTTGTTTCCCTTCCATATCAAAGAGTGCATAACTGAAAAGCACATTAGATTTATAACTATCCACCCATAACAACAACAACAACAGTAAACAACTCCAGCAATAAATGAATTCGCTTCAAAACCTGAGAAGGGTATAAACATAAGAGCAAGACACTCTAAAAACTTATTTTGACAGGAAACGAAAATATTTTCATTGATAAGATGAAAGTAAGACACTCTAAAATTAAATTCACGAATAAATGTTTCACAAATATCAGATTTACCTTTCTAAGTCATGGTCATATAATACAGAATTGTCCTCACTGGTACGGTACAGGGGTAATCCTAATTTGCCAATTAAGGGGGCCAGTGGATTTTCTTTGCATACTCCATGTAACCTAAATATCAACAGTAGAGTAATATTACTATATTAGAACATAAATGTGGGTGATTAATGTTAGTTTCTCAGGGAAAATGGCATTAAAACAAAAAGCTTACCATGAAGCACCGAGGTCAATGGGAAAACCAAATGAATAATTAGTATGTATGCGACCACCAAGTCTCTCCCGCGCTTCTAACAAGATAACCTGATCAACGAAAATTAAAAGTTAAGCTACTTGAACATTAAGACTTGAAATAAACGCCAAACAACGTGTGCAAGTAATCTAATTTCTCCGGTTTCCTAAAACCAGTCAATAAAATGGTTTCCTATGCTTACCCTTCATCAAGCATTGTTGAAGGCTTTTCTACATCAAACTTCTGGCACCAGTTAACTACTATTGAAGATATCTTAGAGTAAAAATAGAATTACTTTTTTTTATAACTTCAGGGAGAACTATTTAGAGTACAAGGTGGCAGAGGTCTCCGAAATGACATCATATTCCTATTTTACTTATTAAAGCTTATAATAGTCACTCTAACATTACATTCTAACAAAGATACCTTGCATAGGTTGCAGGTTGCAGGGGTTTTATAGTTTATAGTTTCTTTTGGGTCCCCATGTAAAATCATAAATGTATATCACATGTAGCATAAAGTAGAAACAGAAAACATATTTTGGGAACTCAAATGCTATCTGATTTTTATGTTTATGACAACCAATTAGTTAACTTTCATTCTTTATAGTACATACTTGAAAGGAGGCATCATGAAGAGCACGAGCAGCAGCTACTCCAGCAATGCCGCCACCAATGACAATCACAGAAGGTGATCTCACCTGTCGTTTATCAGGAATAGATTGGCAAAGAGCTGCATCAACCAAAATTCTACCATGAACATACACACTTAGGATTATATAAAATATTGTCAACCAAACACAAAAATTGCATTGTGCAGATAAGCACAAAAATATTGAAGCTGAAGAACATTCATTGTGCAGTTAAGCACAAAAATATTGAAACTGAAGAGCATATGAACAAGTAAAATTAGAATCACAGTCTGTTCCAATGTGTGGGGAGAATCTACACAGGCAAGCGTTTAAATTTTTTAGCATTCTATTTCAACTTCTTTCGAAAAAAAAAAGTATAACATACATATCATGAAGTTTTGTTTCAAAGCTATTGCATAATGATTAACGCCATTTTCCTTCATTGAGAATTGAGGAACAGAAACTTATCAGATCCCAAACATTACATAAATAGCATCTCATTAAATTATATGAATAATGTACGAGAAACAACGTTCACTAAATCGAGCACAATACAGAGCAAACATTTACGATTCACCCATCAATCCTAAACACAATTCCCCCGTTCTTCAAATCCATCACCATTTATTAATTTAATTCTGGCTCCTCATAAACTAAATTACAAAAATATGTACATCAAACGTTAATAAGAAATAAGAATAGAGAAGAAAAAGGGATAACCGGACCTTTACGAATTTGGGAATTAGTCCTGGAACCAGACTCCATTCTACAGCAATGATCAGCAATCAACTTATGTGGTGGGTTTATTATTAAGAAAATGATTGGAATCAGGACTCGAAAGCAGTAATAACAAGGGATCAAGGGATTTATTGTCCAAATTAAACAAAGAAGGGGCCAATTGAGTAGAATAATGGAGGAGAAAAATCAAGAGACACGTAATGAAGTGATTAGAATTAGAACCCAAATTTAAACCCAGCTTTCTCAAGCAGTTCATGCGCCTTGGTTTTCCAAAATCTCAAACAACCAAACTCGTCGTCCTTCAGCTCGCTCCAGCCGACCAAATCCAAAGAAATCCACGATTACGATCAAGCGCCCGCTCAAGATTTGCAGAAAGCGATCGCGATCCACCTCCGATTGCCGAACGAAATCTCCTCGATCCGTCAAAAAGGAAACCCTAGATCGAAACAGAAATTCAAAATCCGACGAACAACAAGAGAGAGAGATTAAGAACGAAGGCAATCGAATTCTCGTGAAAGCGAAAGAATTGCAGCAAAATAAGGAGCCGTCGTTGAATTTATAGAGAGATTTTGAGAGAGAAAATTGTTGTTCTTCTATTTGGCAATTACCAGCTTTGCAAATCGTTTTGAATCCTACTCGCGTGCATTTAGGTATGACACGTGTCACTTTCTGAATCGAACAATGAGGTCGGTGGGCGAGAATGTTGTGTACTGCGAAACTTTGGCGCGTGGGACTGGACAAACCAAAAGGAAAAATTGAAAAGGTATTACCTTGTTTCTAGGAAGAGGAGATTTGTTTGATGATAATTGGGGTAATTATGCAAAAATATGGTAAGAATAATTTTTTCACAATTTTGAACAGTTTTATTTTTCGCATTTTAATAATATATATTTTTTTTTTCTTTTTTTTTTTAACTTACTTTCTCAATTATTTTGTTTTAAAAATTAAATTCACATGAAATTTTGAAGTGAAAAGTAATATATAACTTCTTGATTATTAGAAGGTGTTTGGGCCACCAATATAAAAGGAGAAAAATGGGAATGAGAACGATTCCATGTGTTTGGGGCTACTCGACATCATTCCCTCACAATCATATTTTTCAAAAATTACTTTTTTTTTATTCTTCTCCTAACTACTTTTTATTCTCTCTCTAACAACTTATCATACTTCACATCATTTTTTTTCACTCTCATCATATTCATTATTTTCTTTTTTCCCATAATCATTACTTTTATCTCAAATACAAATAATCATACTCCCCATAATCATTACCCTCACCCCAAATACAAATAATCATTCTTCCCATAATCATTCTCTTCCCTATTCTCTTCCTCATTCCCATTCCCCCCTTAATCATTACCATTTTTCTTACCCCAAACATACCCTAAGTCATACAAAGATGCATGGGAGTTCTATAAATTTTACGACATAAATAATAATAAAATATGAATTTTATCTACTTTTATAACAAATTATAAGATTTAAATTCAAAGAAAATAAAAATAAACAAATTATAAGATTTTGGACTTCTACCTTCCCTTATGAGAACCCGTTAACAAGTGAGAATCCCATTAGTTAGGAATGAGCGAATAAGATAAATATGTTCACCAACTAAATGACGAAGTGAACGAGAATATATTTTCATTTCCATTTTCCACTCTCATTTTATTTATCCTCTAGTTAGGCCATTCACTAACCCATGTGGACCAGGGGTGTAAGAACCCGACTTCTAAAACAGTCCTAAATCCGGTTCTTACTCAGCATGCATGATTCAAAAATCGTTATAACAGAAACAGTTGAAACAAAAAACTTCTTTATTTAAAACCATAAACCGTTCAATAAAAAAGAAAACACATTATTCGAGACTCTGGCCAGAGAATTATTAAAGCAGTTCAAATAATGAAAACTAATGGACTCGACCCTTAACCAACATGCTAAATCAAATAATAAATGAAAGAATAAACAAAGTAACTATAGTGGACTCTCATGATCCACCAGCTCCTCCACTAGCCATCCTAGTGTTGTCCCAAGTTACCTGGTGGAAAAACCACAAAAATAAGGGTGAGTACGAAGGTACTTAGTAAGAATCCCCAACCGGGGTACAATACACAAGTCATCACATCATCTAGCATCCTAGCAATACATGCAACCTGTCAACTTGCAATCCAAAACTTGAGTTATCAATATAACTCCCAGTACCGGGAGATTGCTTTATCTAACAATCAGCTCACCGCACTGATCTGAACACTTGAGAAACGGTCAAAGTGTTCGGCACTAGACAATCACAAGGAATGGTGTATTAACGACACTAGTCAGAGGGAGCCTTCCTCTTGGCATCTAGTGCGTGTGCTCGCACACTGCATGCTACTGAAACCAAGTAAATGCAGACCTACGCAGACTACACTTGTTCAGGTCCACATGTCTAACAAGACTTGAAATGTAAGGACCCGACCCAAATCAGGGTTTAAACCTAAGTCTTTAACTCTAAATGCATGAAAATGATGTTCGACATTAAGGGCATGTATAAAAATAAAACCTTTTCAAATCGATTGTTTACAACAAGTTTATAAAACATTAAATCCGTTAAAAGAATCAATGGGTACCCAATAGTCAAAACATAAAAGCTTGAGTAAATATGTACAACTTATCATGCCCCTAAATAGTTCATGTAGAAATAATAAATTAAAAGACTCCGCACCAAGTAATGCAGCAGGTCCCATGGTTATCTCCAGCTCCTTTGATTATCCATCTCGGTACAATCTAGTAGTACCTGTGGGGATTCCACAATGGAAATTGTGAGTTTTCGCAAACTCCGTAAGGCTTCCCTAACTTGGGCACAGACATGCACAAGAATACGAACATCAGCAAACAAGTATGATCAGCAACATAACCTAGGGGTATACAAAATCCAAGCTCCTAGGTGCTAGGTTAAGAAACCTTGTCCTTGACGAGCACCTCGCAGAGCGGTCTAAAGGTCGTAGACCCCAAGACCAAAAGCCCACAAAGGTTCTCTAACTCGAGAGCAATCTGGCAACCTACTCTAGAGGGATCCGGCGAGTCGAGAATCATGTTGGCCGCAGGCCTCGTACTCACGACGAGAGGTGGTGCCACACCAATCACCAAGGAACCATATCAGGCCCATACCACATACTTGGAGAGTGCCTAGGCTACTATTAGAAACCATCTAAGGTCGTGAGACTGGCCTGCCGACCATCCACGGAAGTCCTGCAGAGCGAAAGAATATCACCTCAAACTGGGGTGTGAGCTCGAATATCATCGTCCACACCCACCTACTAGTCTCCTCGATTCGATCTCCATGACTCGTTTGGGTCCAAACGAGGAATCAAGCCGTGCATCAAACATCAGGCAAGTCCATATCAGGACAATCATACAAGTCCATATCAGGACAATCATGCAACCACATGCAACTCGACCATATGAGCAAACATACATGAATCATGCATCACTAGTCATACAAGAGTCAAGGCATGAAATGTATATGCTCTCGATACAATTAAATGCAACATACAATGCTCGTGGTCATGCTACAACCAGACATATCAACTAATGCAAGTAACCCGGCACATGTATTAACCACAGGTCCTCGAGAAGGGGGTAAAGGGTCCCTTACCTTGGCCAATCCACTAATAGCTCTCTAAGAATCCACTAAAAGCTCCAAATAGCCAAACACAAGTACGAACCTTGAAACGAACAAACCGAGCAAAACTAGCACCTTAAACCATAAAAAACAAATCCAGAATATCAAATTTATCAAACAGGGAAGAACTTTGAAAAACATGTCTTGGAAACACCCGACAGCTACACGTGCCTCACGAACTTGGCTCGAAGAACAGAAAATGGTTTGGGTCAAATCTGGTCAATAAGAAGCCAATGGGTCAAAATCTAGTCAAAGTGCCATAAAACCTCAACCAACCCATTTAAACCCTAGACCAAATACCCATTAACCTCTAGTTCAAACAACCACTAAACCCATAACCAAACAGCTACTAAACCCATAACCAAATAGTCTCAATCCACATTTTTAATGAAGTGAAACCACTAGCCAAACAAGCTTATACATTATTTAAATATTCATAACCCAATAAACAAACACCATTTATCCATAATTTAAATAACTTTAAACTTGCAAACAAACATTCCGTATCCGTAACTTGAATAACCATGAACCAGCAGCCAAACAAGCTTAATCGCAACTTAAATATCTTGATCTATTAAACAAACAACCCCTATTTACAACTTAAATAACATTTAGGTGCCAAGCAAAACTAATCCATGGAGGTGAAGAATAACTCACTTGCAATTGGGCTTCACGACGGCTGCTGACGGAACGGTGGCGACGAGCTCTCCTCGCAACGGTGGCGAATCTGAGACGGTAAGCTCCAACACTGCTCCTCGGTAACTCGTGACGGCGCACACACACATCCGGTGAACACTCACAAACCAGCAGCTCACTAGCGAAGAAAACGAACCCAACACGCGCGACATCGAAGAACCCATAACGTTGAACTGTAGCTCGATCTGCACGCTGGCAACGCGAAACCCACAAGCAGAACCCAGCTGTTGTGGTGAGCTTGTACCCACGCGACGTAATCCCCGATGAACTCCACTGTGCTACTCACACGAACCACACAACGACCACGCTACAATGGCGAAGCTTGCGATGCTGCTCAAACCAGCGGTTGCAGCGTGGACGAGCAACCCGCGATGACACGAACAAGAGATACTATGACTCTCGTTGGAGAAAACAGAACGGCGACGCGAGCGATAGCTTCCGATCGGACTAGGCGGCATAGAATCCAAACGTGAGCAGTACTCTTACATACCTAGGGAAATGAAAATTAACTTAAATAATAGGGGTTAAATGACTTATTTGCCCCTTTTCTTGAACTTATCTACAAAATAGCCATTAAACAAATAATAAACATTAAATACTCTTTTAAAACCCAACAACTTGGGGTTATTACACAGAATTAGTGGCTACTGATCCACAGTCGGTATGGGCCCTTCGGCACCCTATTGTGGTAGCCTATTCACATCCAAGACCTGAAGCTAAGGAAACTCCCATGGGAGGCTTACACCATGATCAGATTCCCGCTCTAGCAGGCCTCGAAACTAGGCTATAACGGGGGCAGCATGTTACATTACTTCCCCGGGCTTGAAAAGGTGGCATGTTACGTCACGTCCTCTCAGAGCCTTTAAATGACGACCACCTAGAAGGATATATAATTCTAAGAATTCTACATGCTCGATTCCCTAACAGATACCAACAAACAATGATCAATCCTAGCAGGATACTATAACAACATTCATGGAATTGAAACATGCTAGCACACATAACCAGGTCATTATCTCAACAGGTTACTACCTAAACATACTAGAAAATAGTAATACATAAGCAACAGATACAATCAATAAAGACAGGTGTAGGGTCCACACAACCCAGGTAAGAAATCCTTACCTGATTACAAAATTACAGAACAATTTCCAAGAACAAAAGCTCCATAAGCTACAACCAAACAAAACAACCAACTAGTTGTGGCAACCTAACAAAAATGCACCTAAACAATCAGTCTCTACATATCGAAACCAGCAACACAAACGAATTTAAATCCAACAGAAAACAACCCACAAAACTTACCCAACACCAACTTCACACAGCTGTCTAAAATCAACGAGGCACGAAGAATGGAATCGAACGACGAACCCACGCTACAAGTTGTCAAAACTTCATATCAACAACCAAACCCAAAACAAAAATCGATTACCCATAAAAACGAGGTTGTGAAAACTTACCCAAAACCCCGAGTAAATCAGGCGCGACACTAGCGAGGCTGATGGGCAGAAACAAGGGGTTGAGCACTGCTAGTTCGGTGCGTGCGCAAGACAGGCGTCACCGACGTGGTCGAATGGCGGTGGCTGGATAGCTGTGGCAAGATGGCAGCGTCGTAGGTGTTGAGGTCGCGCGCGTGAGGAGGGTGGAGCCGTGTGAGGGCTGGCTGCGGCAGAGGTCGACACGCGCCGGATGAGGCAGGGCGGCGGTAGTGCTCGTCGGCGGCGAGGTGGTCGGCGACGGGAGCGCGGTTGCGGCGACAAGGGTTTGGGGTGAGGGAAGGAGAAGAGAAGAAGAAAGAAGAAGAAGGGGGAAAAGTAAAAAGGGGCTTTTATTTTTTATTTTTAATTAAAAACACTTTTCTTTCATTCTTTTTTTCTATTTCTTTCCCTTTATTAACATAAGTTAAATGGGCTTGTTAAATGCCTTGTCCCGTTAACTAAATAAATTCCACATTTTCAAAAGCTAAAGAAATTAAGAGATAACTAGGTATTTACTAAATATTTCTTATTATTATTTTTTATAAAAAACTAAGTTTGTTACAAGGGGTTAGGCTTTGCCCGACCCATCTCGGTCGACGGTCGTGTGTTGAAAGATGAAAATTCCAATTCTCTAAATTCTTCCTTTTAATAATGAACCCAACAATGAGTTTAAATAGAGTACAAGAGATACCTAATTATAAAAGAAAAATATAATATCTAATCATAAGGAAAAGATGACCTAATCATAAAAGAAAAGGATAATACCTAATCATATAAAATAATATTTAATCTAATCTTAAAAGGAAAAAATAATTAGGAAAAAATAAAAATACTATTTTACTAAAATTAACATAAACCAACATCGTGTTTTGCTCTACCCATCTTGAATAGGGTTGGGCTTTGCTTGACCCACATTGACTAGTCAGGCTTTGCCCTACCTACCTTGCTTAGGAGTCAGGCTTTGCTCTACTCACCTTGTCTAGAGGGTAGACTTTGCCTTCACCCACCTTGCCTAGAAGTCAGGTTTTGCCCCACCCAACTTGCCTAGTGGTCGAACTTTATCCCAATCATTTTGCCTAGGGTCGAGCTTTTTATCCGACCTAACTGCTTAAATGTGAATTTCATCCCTAACGACCTAAGTTTAACTAATTTTGTAAGAAAAAACCCTTTTGGCAGGAATAATGAAAATAAATAAAAATAATAATAATTAAATGTCAATTTTTTTAAAAAAATAAATAAATTGCAAATGACCAAAAAAGAGGATGATCGTGGTTAAATTATTTTTTTAAAAAAACTCACGTATTTAATGGCTTCGATCGGCAACTTCAATCAATAACACCATTTAAATTTAGTCGGCAACACTTATCAAAATTAATTGACACGGATTGAATCCATTTAATGACATTGATTGACGTCAAAAAGCTAACAAATGACATTAATTTAAGTCAATGGATGAAATCAATCAGCGGCAATAAATCAAGCAAATCAGCGACATCGATTGATACCAATCGACGATACTGATTGAACCCAATTGATAATATTAATTGAAGAATGATTGAAGCTAATCTATTACACTTATTGAAGTTAGTCGTTTCTTCATTTTGTCTTCAACCTCGCTTCTCAGTCGACCGCTCGTTGTTAGTGACTTTCCTGACGAAACTTTATTGGGCTATAGCTTTTGATTTAGAGTTTCTTTTGATGTAATTTTTGTTGCACTGGATTCATCTTTTCTCTTCCTCTTTCTTTTGATATCTTACTTAACCTTAAACCACCGAGTTTTGGTTTATGTTTCGTGAAACTCTTGCCAGCGTTGAATAAGTTTTGACTTGAGTATGTAAGACTGTTTTATCTTGTTTTCCATGGATGATCTTCTGCAAAAACTCATCGAAATTGATTTCTGGATTTAATTTCTGTGAGTTTTCAAAGTCTTTGTAACGACCCGACCCAAACTAGGGTCTAAACCTAAGTCCTTAACTCTAAATGCATGAAAATAGTACTCGACGTCCGGGCATGTAAATTTAAAACAAAACCTCTTTGGAACATCTCAGAAGAAGAAGTGTATAAAACTATAAATTCATTAAAATAGTCATTGGGTACCCAATAGTCAAAACATAAAAGCTCGGTAAAACATGTTCACTTATCATGCCCCTAAATAGTTCATGCAGAAGGAAGAGAATTAAAAGACTCTAGACAGAATAATGCAGCGGGCCCCATGGTCACCTTCAGCTCATCCGATCACCCATCTCGATACAATCTCGTAGTACCTGTGGTATTCCACAGTGGAAAGGGTGAGTTTTCGCAAACTCAGTAAGGCCTCCCCAGCTCGGGGACAAACATGCACAAGCATACAAACATCAGCAAACAAGTATGATCAGCAACAAAATTGAGGGGTGTACAAAAATCCAAGCTCCTGGATGCTAGGTCAAGAAACCTCGTCCTCGACAAGCACCACGCAGAGCAGTCTAAAGATCGTAGATCCCAAGACCAAA
>JBBMKA010000022.1:5415052-5431103 GCA_037833695.1 Sechiopsis laciniata | reverse complement strand
AAACCCCTCAAAATAGAATATAAATTAATCCATAAAAATATTCTATTTGAAAACAAGGCTTAAAACCCAATTATTAACATCCATAAATTTGTGGCACTTATTTAAAAATCAAATAAACTATGCCCATTTATCAAATTCATGAATTCTAAGCCCAATTATAGAGAATTAATTAAATGAACAAGGACCCAATACTAAAATAATCCAGCAGCCCACATATGGATTTAGCAACTAATAACTAGAACCCATGATCTATTTTAATAGAACAATTCCCATTTAAATCCATTGCTCATTTTAAATTCAAGCCCAACAAATCATTTATTTGAAAACAAGCCCAACAACCAAAAAAATATTTAAATGAGAAAATTCCCTTTATTAAAATAAATTCCAGCAATTTAAATCAACACAGTCGCCCATATTTTAAAAGAAAATTCACTTGAGCAGCCCAAATAACTCATTTAGAAAACTAACAACTTAAGTCCAAGAATTATTCAAGTAGAAACAAAGCCAAAACGTACAACAGACCCACTACCACCATAAACTAGGTCGCGAATCGGGTCGGATGGAGCAGGGCGCAGGTCGCGTGGGTCTGGGACTGGGTCTCGGTGCGCTGGAGCGGTTCGTGGACGCAGAATCGCGGGTTGTCGGGTCTGGAACACAGCTGCTCGTGTTTGTGTTTCTCGAACTGGCGATTCACGGCGAAGGCATGGGTTTTTCCGGCGATTTCTGAGGCTGGGTGTGTCGATCTAGCAAGACAACGACGAATGGGCGACCGAATCTTCGGTTTGACGTGGGTCTAAGTGCGGGTTTGGTCGATTTCTCGTGCAAATGAAGTTGCGCTATTCAGATACCACTCGGGGAGAAGCTCGACACAACCACAACTTAAATCCAACGTCGTTAAAGATGAAACGGCGGCGAAAATCAGAATTTTGATGGTGAAGATGTGGTTGTGGGTGTGACTTGCGAAGAAGATGAACGTAGGATTTGTCGTCTTTTTTTTTTTATCCTTTTTAATTGCTTGCCCATTAGTAACGTGAAGAAACTCAAAAGTTATTAAATAAAAATAACTTATTTCACCTATTTAAACAAAACAAGGTAAATGCCATTTCAATGCATTAACTAAAATCACAAAAATTAAACTAACTCGTCAGCCATTAAAACAAGCAAAAGCCAATTTAATTACTATTTTAACTCATAAAATTAATAACCAAAAGAGAGAGAGAGAAACCAAAGTTTGCACAATAAAATGTATTTCTTCAAAGAATACAAAAGACCAAAAAACCTTCTTTTTTTTAAAGTTATTTAAAATGTTACTCAAAAGAATTGAGATTATAAAATAACCCATAACTCAATTACCAAAAGTTACCACATCAAAGATTAATTTCACAGAATTTAATTTCAACAAAAACCATGGAGCTAAACAAATAATAATTAATAGCCATTAATACTAAAGAACTCAATAAATAAAAAAAATAAATAAATAAAACTCGGTTCGTAACATATTTCCTCACCATTTAGCCGATTTTTCCATGTGTTGCGAGAGTCATCAACTCTTTTAATGAGCTCTTTATCATTCTCACATGTATGACTTTCTACTTCTATTTCTACTACTGCATCAGGATGCTTCAGCTTTGCGAACGTTAAGTCTTTCTAGTGAGAAAGCTTTATCTTTTATAGATCTTCTATCAAGACTTGTCGTTAGTAAAATCAGGTTCTTTTCATCATTAAAATGCTCCAAGATCTTCTATCTAGCCGCGATCCAGTTTTCAGCTTCTTTAGGATGCTTCAGCATAATTTGGCTCCTTTATCTTCTTAATAAAGTATGATATCTTGTTGGTTTCTATAGAATGAATTCAACATTATTAGCTTGAACCAAGAGTTATCTTTTTACAACAATTGAAGCTTAAACTCATACAATCATGCATAGAAACCATAAAAACCATACAAGTTCAACTCTCCTCCAAATTTTTTTTGCCATATTGAAATGCTAGCAAAATCTCTAATACTCAAGCTATTTTAACCTTTAAAATGCTTCAATTATGTGAATAAAAATACTCTATTAATGAGTATTTATAATATATAATACTATATTAATGCGTATATAAAATACGGTATTAAAACATATAAATGATTATAGATGCAAATATTTTAAAATTTGCATACATTTATAATATTTTATGAAAATAGTCCATCCACGATAATATCCTTAAAAGGATTACATATATGAAAATGAAAATTTGAAAATTTAACTTTTGAACTCGTTTTTTTGTCAATGATGCTTTAGAGTGCAACAAAGATTTTTTGAAAATTTTCATTAGTATATGTCAAATTACTGTTGAATAATATATTTCTCTCTTTTCCAGTGTTCAACTATTAAAATTATTACTGAATGTATCGGTGGCGCGATTGGTTATCTGGTTTGATGTTAATTCATTTCTACTTACAGTCACGAGTTCGATCCCTGAAATCGGTATTTGTAATCTTCCTTCCCCCAACTTTGTACTAAAAAAAAAGAACTATTAAAATTATTAATTCAAAAAAAAAAACTTTTTTTCTTTTAGATTGCAACAAAAGAGAATAAAGGATTTGAACTCATAAACTCTTGGTCATTGGGTGGATACTAATACCACTAAGCAACTAATAAAATTACATCTTTTCAAGGTATAAAGTCCACTTAATTTGATGCCTTATTCGTGTTTACATTTAGATTAAGGATCTTCATTTTAACTGTAAAAAATAAAATGATTTTAAGGAAATGCCTTTCCAATTCTACTCAACATAAAATCAACTTTTAATTTGATAATGTGATCAATTCTTTTGTTCAACAATAAATCAACTTTTAATTTGCTAAACAGATTAACATCTATATTTTGTTTTTAAGCTTAAATGAATTGTTTTGGCAACAGTTTTTTTTTTTAAATTGCTGCTTTAAGGCTTAAGTTATGATGCTGTTGTACCTATTGGGTATTGATCAAATGACCATGTATACTGAACATACAATAGAGTAAACAGATAAATATAGTATTCAGAATATAAAAAAGTAAGAAATTTTAGTGAATCAACGTCAAATACCACGCCAAACCTCTAAAACAAACAAGATTTAATATACTCATTCCAACTCAAAGGATCAAAATCTTGAGCAGTGACATATTCACAAAAATACTGATCTATTTCCGCTGGAAAGATATTTTTTCTTCTAAGTTCCTAGTGTGGTATAATTACGTAAAAGAATATTGAGTTACATATATTGACATTACAACAAAGAATGGAATCAAATAACAGAATCATGAATAACACTAAGAGCAACATCTGAGCATCAAATAGCTGAAAAACTTGCCCATTTCCCAACTTCATAAGGATCTGCATAGTAATACAGCTTAATTCTATTGGACAAAGACAACCCTGCAGCAAATACCCTAACTCCAGAAGCATCTTGTTCCACTGGATCATCGGAAAATGCTGCAATGTTTCCCATCAATTTGAATACAATCCTCCTTGTTTGTATAAGTTTAGGCAAATCAAAGTAAAATCCCGTTCCAGCCTTCGCTTCCGGTAGTCGGTACTCAGCAATCGTTACTACTTCACTATTTGGCTCCTGTAAAATTCATGCCAACCGTTTTCAATGAAACGAAACAATCTCCATGAGTTCATTCATATTGAAGTCACTTTTGAATCCCTCAAGCAGAGATGCTCAGCATCAGATGAAAATCTCTTAAATGAGAGAATCTGGCGAAGAGTGTCTGCTTTTCTTATTTGAGAGATTTTAAAAGAGCTAAATAAACTCAATAAAAGAACTTAAGTTTCGTTTGTAAGGAAATAGAAGGCATAAACCATGCTTGGAAATGAGAAAATAGGATCCTTCTACGCATAGTTGATGTCCATGAAAAACAGTTAGGGCGGGTGTCTGGATAGAGGGGTTGGGCATGGGTTGGCACAACCTCAGGTTTGATAGAAGTAGCCCTAAAAAGCCTCATAAAAACCTCTGTAAAATCTTCCATAAAACCTCCATAAAATCTCCAAAAACCCTCTACGTACAATATCATTCTACTTTCAACCACTAAACTCTTCAATTCAACAAGAGTTTTTGCCACACCACTCATAAGTCATAACCCCTCAATCCAAACGAGAGTTTTCTACCACAACCATTCACGACCCTTCAATTCAAACGAAGGTTTTCTGCCACTACGAGTCAGGCATAACATCTCATACCACTTTCCAAACCACTCAAAACCACTTCAAACCCCTCATAACTACTACCCTTTTATCTAAACACACCCATAATAGATTGTATTCTGGCTAGATATGTTGTTATGCTAAAGCTGTATACTAAATAAAGACTATTAATTACCTGAACAGCGGAAACTTGTAGATACAATACAGCAGGATAGATGTGTGTATCTCTTAAAAATGTAATCGAGGCATCCCAGATTTGTGCATCTGAAAAAGGTGAATGAGTAACTCGAGGTTTTATTGCACTGAAAGCCTCCAGACGGAACCCAGCAATCTTCTGGGAAGCTGGAGATAGATACTGTTCCAAGACAAGATCGTTGTCCATAACCCTTTCAGCTTCAATTGGAACCTAGAGAAAAATAATAATAAAAATAAAATAAAATAAACACAGTTAACAGCCAACTAGTTTTACAGGAATTTTGACAGATGCCACAGAGACTATAGAGATTATAGGCCACAGCAGGATTTCTACCTTGAATCTCCTTACTTGAGGGGCTCTTTCCAACAAGAACCTGTTGGTCATTTGATCAGATTCAGAGCCTGCTGATGATTCAAGGCCCGTCTCTTTTCTCACTGGGATTCCAACTACAATAATTCTTTTAGCATGGAGGCAAGGAATAGCTTCTCTTGATCCTCCAAAAGAGGCACGTCGGTTAACTTGTGGATTAACTGGTGCAAAAAGATTTTCATCTAGAGATAAGTGGCTAAAACTTTTCTCATAACTAAGAGAACTGGAACCAGGGCGTTGAAGGCATAGCATCATCCAAATGATGCGGCATCTAACAGGGTTTTTAAATGTAAACCGAATATGCCTAGGTGCTGTAGTGTTGCTGTATTCTTTTTCTGGCCCACAACAATCAGATGAAGATGAAATCAAGGATTGGACATCCCACTTCCCAGCATACGACCTGTCTTCCCTGTGAATAAAATTACTTGCCCAGATTTGTACCTGAAATGAGAGAAGGGTTCAAGATTTCAAAGCTTGTAATAATATATCCTATATTCATGGTTCAGATCTGGCTCCCATAAAGATATGTTGTCACATTTTTATATCATATCAAACCAATGAAACATGTAATGTATACGAGCAAAACTGTCTAACTGTAAAATTATATACGTACTTGGATTTTGCATTTCTCTAACATTTCATGAAATGTCGAGAATATATATATATATATATATATATATATATATATATGGGTAACAGATTACAAAAAAGGTGCAGACTGATTCTAGTAAGAAGAAGTAGACAGGTCGAAAAATATAACAAGCATATTGCAAAGGTTATATGCCATGAAATAATATTGACAGTTTTTTGTATGAGCCGTGTACATAGGGAGAACAAGGATTAAATAATTCCAATCGGAAAGTTGAACATTCAACTTATGATCCTAAGAGGCCTTCTGAATATCCCATGATCAGCTACAATGTCCGGAAGTCGTGACTCGTATATCGGGATATCTTCCACAAATCTGGCTTGAGGTGAAAACGTTAAAAAGGATGATGAAAGAAAACTTCCAAAACGACCATACTAAGAACAGCCAGTAGATGGGAAGATGATCTTGGAATAGATCAAACCGATCATTTTAATCCGATCTAATCCATAGAGATGATCTAGCTCGGTTCTGAATTTCGATCTGGTCTGTCTCAAACCGAACAAGTTTGGACCAAACCGGTCCAAAATTTAGGGTTTCCCCTTCATCTCGATTCCAAGAAAACCTCATGCCTCCTCGCTTGTTTTTAATATTCGAAAAGATCGGCCACAAATCTAATGCATGCTCGCTAGAAGGAGCAAATCGATGTGTGTTGGAAGGGTTGAAGACTCTAGTCCTGCTGACCACTGGAGAGGGGGGCAAAGAAGCCGAATAGAGATCTTAGGCCATAAAGAGGGAGAAGTTGCATATCTGAGACGAAAAGAAAAGGAAGTGGGAGAATCTGTAGATCTAGGTCGAAGAGAGGGAAAATTCGATTGCAAACCCAGCCATTGATCGTCTACAATCACCAAAGATAGAAAGGAATCGCAACACTGAGGTAAGCGAGCCACCTGGGGGAAGAAAATATCGCGACTCTAAGGTACACGAGAAGAGGAAGAGAATAGCATCTTTTTTAACAGGGATGGTTATCACGAACGACCGAAGACCGAAGAACACACATGATGCTGAGAATGACACAATCCAAGGGAGAGATGAAGAGAAACTGTGTGCGAGTCCAGAGTGAAAGCTGGTTGGAAGGCTCCCCCGGTGCCAATGAAGAATGGTGCGGGAGGAAGGGGTAATTTCTCGGCAAGGGCTTTTTTTGGTAGAGAGGGTTTAGAGGGAGAAAGGGTCTGTGAAGCTTTAAATAATATTGTTAGTTAAAATGATTCTTTTTTTCCTTGAGGATTGCTATCCTTGCAAGATACACTTCTGGAATACCTTCACTCTCATGTAAATGGCTATATAGGCTCTAATACTAACTGCTATGAGAACGGCAATTAACAATCAATCGAAAACAATAAAAACGTAAGAGGAAAAAACACACAGAATTTACGTGGTTTACTAATGGTGTGTTAGCTACATCCACGGGCAGATGAGAGAGCAATTTTATTAAGGAGAGTGCGAATACAGAATGTCGATCTTATTGGGGGCTAGGATTTTATTAGAGTTTATATAGTGCACTCTAATTAAACCCTATTACAGATAAGGTTCAATTACATAAAAGACCATATAAGAAAATAGAAACCTAATTACATATCCAGCTCGCTGACCGGGCAGCGAGACCCCCGACTAAGTAATCGTGGGGCATCAAACAGTTCAAGGTACATCTCAACACTAGCAAACAAGGATATTAAATACGCAAATGTCAGTACTTACAATTGGAGTGTCTCCTGCAGAGTACCCACAAGGGCTCACAAGCAAGATGACCCCACTAACATCCGAAATGGAACTGAGAACAATAACAAATTCAACAGATGTAGCATTGGGAGGAGCTTTCCAATATGAAGAAAATGAACCAGAATCTAAGGGAGCAAGCAATGACAAGGCTGGTGCAGAATCTGCTGCTGTTTCAACCTACCATCAAACGAAACCTTGCAACTTATTATAAACTACAAAGAAGGCCCAATGGAAGAATTTTTCATGTTAGATGACATAATTCTTTGAATAATATCAAAAAAATTTCAAGAGATCAAAACTGAGAGTATCTTGATTCTTGAACAGTCTTTTCTAAAAGAGAATTACATTTTAAAAAACAAAATCACATTTCATTCCATGTCTTCCAGAATGTAAGGTAAGTAGCAAAATGGAACCATTAACTATACCAAATTCGGCAAGCAGTGTACTAACTTTGTAATGAACGCAAGGCTGAGTCACCGGGCTTTAATGGAATGATATCAATGCCAATGAATTCCAAAAATTCTAAGCAATTTCTGCTTCGAATCTAATTTGTTCGATGGGAATAACTTTAAAAGGAAAAATATAAAATATAATCTCACAATTATATTCTTAGATGAGAAAATCATACACGACGTGATAGAAAAAGTGTGTAAGAATCAAAATATTACCAACTCCAAAAGGCTGGCACATGGAAATTCAGCAACAGACTCTTCTCCATTTAGCAAATTACTATGAACTTTATTTACTCTTTGGCCAGCATAACGTAGATTCTTTCCAGAAAGCCAATCCCCTACTGATGATCCAATGACCTGGTTCAGAGCTCCACATGCAGCATCTTCAGCACGAGCATTTCTTCGTGCACTAATTAATCCCCTTACATAGTCCAAGATCAATGCATCAAGCAAAATTTCAGGACAGCATTTCTTACAGACAAGACCATCCAAACCATTCGAGAGATCAATTCGGCTCCCTGGACCTGATCCTTCCTGGCTGTAGTTTGAAACTTCCTGTGGGCTATAGTATGACAGAAGTTGAGCCCCTCTCCCAGCACAGCATACTTTACAAACCTTTCTTCGGCATTGTGAGCATAACAAAACAGGGTGGGGACCTTCCACTGAGGATGCAGTAGAGGGAATTTGAACTAGAATTTTAATTTCAGCACGCACCTCACAGGTTCCGCCAGAACAAGTTTCTCCAATTTCAGTGATGTTCCAGAAATCCACAAAATCGTTGAATTTATCAAGACCAATAGCAGCAGTAATTTTTTCTTCCAGATAAGTATGCCCAACTAATGCAAGGCTGTTTGCCAATCTGCATAACCTTACAATATAAATCTCATCAAGCAATAGATTTGGATTTATGGTAGCAGGATCAGGTCCAGTTGATAATAATGTTCTATCCCTCTCAGCAGCTGAAATATTTAGCCGGAGGCGCTCAACTTCAAGCTTCATGGCTTCTTGAAAGCTGAGCTTTTTTTCCTGCACTATTATATAAACATTATGTATAAATATGTTACATTAGGATCAGAATAAAAATACTTGATGTAAATCATCATCATTCTTCTAGTAAAAAAGATCGTCTTAAATCCATCTTTTACTCGCACACCACTCAAATAATGGCATGCCCAAGCATTACCCACCTGATCCACAGTCACTTTTTTACTTAAAAGCTATTAACGCTACCTATCATAGCAACAATTTCCTAGCTTTTTCTGATCTCAAAAACCACTAATTAAATACTAAACGTGCAGAAATGGTTTTAATTCAACCTTTTCAAACTTAGATTATAAAATAAACTGTCAGATTATATGATAGGTTCTGGAGCTAAAGGGAAGCTTTCATTACTGAAGTGTTGACTCCTAGTACAAGATGAATAAATGTCTTTCAAGAAAACTCATGCCTGCTGATTTGTTGAAATCCTCGTCCTAATTTCCTAACCCCTAATTGTTGCCGCTTAGAACCATCCCAAAATCCACTCCAAACAAAGTGACTGTCTTAGCAAGCTACCCTGAATTTTCCTTTTCAGTCCTCATAGAGCATGCATGCATTATGGGAGGTCCATTATCCTTCACTACATATTTTTCTTATTGATAATTTTTTTCATTTTTCCTCAACTTGTTCAGATAAGCTAAGCATAGTTCTTTGCTTTCTATCATTTACTTTCAGGCTAGCCAGTTTCAAAGTTAGGCTGTTGTCACTCAATTTGTGAGTTAGCCCATGATTTGTGCCAACTCTGATACAGATCAAAAATTGAAATCTATATATTGCACCGCTCTCATTTAGAATGATATCAGGACGAGCAAACAAAAACTGAAAATTGAATCATACCATGTGAGGTCCTGCTAGGGATATGAGACAGTTTATGTACCGTTGGGAACAGCTGTCTGTAACCTCTGGATTTTCTGGTGAAGAATCTTTGTGGTCAGTTTCAGCACCATGAAATCCAACATGCTGGTCCATAGAGCCAAGTATGACGTCCCCCTGATGTACAACAGTTTCACTAACCTCTGGATCTTCTAGAGAAGAAACTTTGTGGTCAATTTCAGCATCATGAAATCCAACATGCTGGTCCAAAGAGCCAAGTATGACGTCCCCCTGATGTACAACAGTTTCACTAACCTCTGGATCTTCTGGTGAAGAAACTTTGTGGTCAATTTCAGCACCATGAAATCCAACATGCTGGTCCAAAGAGCCAAGTATGACGTCCTCCTGATGTACAACAGTTTCACTAACTGGTTGCAAAATTGTATCTGAAAATGTGACTTCTCCAGTCACAAGGTCAACCAATTGATCTGCAGAAGTACTCATTTTAACTAACTTTGAAAGGTCTTCATTTAATGACGAGGCCAAAAATGGGTTGGTTCCTGAACCAGAAGAAAAGTGGTGCATTTCCTTATGAATCTTTTCAGTGAGGTGAGCTAATCTTGCACCATGTCCTTCGCCATAAAACATCCCTCTCCAAGGAAGAGAAACTCCAAGGATCTCTATCTATAATATATGGTAGAGTAGAAGTAAGAGCAAATTCCAACGTAATAGTATTAAATTACAAAGAAATAACAAAAAAAAAATGATGCACGAGAAGGAGAACCATTGAAGATGTAAATTAGCAAACTATACCAATAAATAATAATAATGATAATGATGATAATGATAAAGAAGAGAAAACAGTTGAATAATAATAATAATAAAGATTAACTTCCTCAAAGTATGTCAAAATAAAGCATTAGGCTGGCAACAAATCAATTTTCTTTTATCCTAAAAAGAAATAGGATACGAAGAAATGAGACAAGAAAAAAAAATATAAAAATAAAAATAAAAAACAGACCCAATTATAATTTTTTATTTCCGTGAGTGTCCAGACTATCATACACACATCTTGACTATTTTCTGAAACAAGGGTAACCACGCCCGTCCCTAGGCCAGGCACCGAAGACAGGAGTAATGTCACAGGTGAGCTTTGAACCCAGGATCTTGAGGGGAGCATACCCTCAAAGCCCAAGTCTTCAATCACTGCGCCACTCCTTGGGGTCACATCTTGACTATTTTCAAGGGACAAAGCGTCTAACCCACAACATTTGGATGTCAAGAAAACCCATAAAAACATTAATTTCTAGGAAGGTGGCTAGCATGAATTAAACTTTGACCACTAAGCTACCATGATGGTTGACCAAATGAAATGATGAATTTATCAGACATCTAACTTTTTATGCATTAAAAGAAAGAGATAAGAAAAACGAAGAGGTTCCAATAACTTCTGCCAGAATTCAGAGAACTCCATGTTAAATAATACCTGTCCAAAAAACTTTTCAAAATGGCCTCTGTAAAATGACAGTGTAGCTCAATCAAATATCACTTCTCACCTCACCAAGTGTCATTGAACTTTTCCCAGAATCCACAGGATAAAATGTTACAGCAACAATACGAGTAAGAAAGTCCAGTTCACCCTCTGGTTCTTTAAAATCATACAATAATGGACCTGTTGATACATCTTGGGAATGGAGGCGTGCACCAGCCCTTGTGTAAACCATATCCTCAGCATTAATTGGCCCTGATAAGGTTATTAGAAGGTTTGTCCCATTTTCACAGTGAGGAATGGAAGCACCCTGCAAAGAACCAAAAAAATCGATTTAAGAATAACAATAACCATTTGCATACATAAAAACGGCCCAGGTATGTAGGAACACATGGATGGAACAACGTGCACTCACTTCATGTATGCTGTCTTTCGTGTGAAATTGGGTAATTCTGGATACACATATAGATAGGTGTAGATAACTAGTTATGAATTTAAATTAATTCATTTTTATAAAAAATTAAGAAGATAGAACTAGAAGCAATATGCGGAGGAAACATTGCAACATTCTTTAACATTGTAATAATGAGTGAACGACCATGTGAAAGGTCCATTTAGAGTTTCATGTAACTGCAGCATGTAGTCAAAGAGGAAAACGCCAAAATGATGCAATATGGAATTCAAAAATTGTTGAGGATATGTAACAGCCTGAAATTAATAGTAGGATTTTAGTAATATACAAAACAAAAGTTACATGAATAGGCAGTCTGGCAAAACAGTTTATTTATGCGATTGCACTAACTCAAGAGTTGTACATTCTACATCTCATGACATTGAACAAGAGACTAATGATCATAAAGCACGAATGTAACTGCAGTATGTAGTCAAAGAGAAAAACGCCAAAATGATGCAATGTGGAATTCAAAAATTGTTGAGGATATGTAACAGCCTGAAATTAATAGTAGGATTTTAGTATTATACAAAACAAAAGTTACATGAATAGGCAGTCTGGCAAAACAGTTTATTTATGCGATTGCACTAACTAAAGGGTTGTACATTCTTCATCTCATGACATTGAACACGAGACCTATGATCATAAAGCACAAAGGGAAATTTTTTAGGAGAAAATGCAAACCTCAAGGATCAGGTTTAGCCCATCTAAATTACGGCCAGTCCGTACATCTACGGTGGCAGGATATGTCGAGTCATCTGCACCATGAGATACAGTAAGAAGAAGCTGACATACATGGCAAGGCTCAGTTAGGTAAATGAAAAGTTCAACAACGTCAACACCCTCTGGGAAGACCTGTAGGACAAAGAACACAATAATCTCATGTAAAGGAAGCAAGCCTTACCAATCAATCCACAAAGTTTCTCAAGCAGCAAGGTAATAAGAAATTTGACCATATATCATGTTCACAGAAGAAAAGAATTTTCAGTACCGAGATCTCGCCTTTCTTCTTAAAACTCAGAAGACCAGTTCCACCATTAGAACTTGGACACATGTTGGTAACAGGTTTGAGTAAAAAACTGGATGCCCGTGAGAGTACCTACACCAATCCGTATTGTTAATCAACACAGCTTAACAGAAAAGTGGAGCATAAGTAACATGTGATAACCATAACTATAAATGCAATAGAAGGAGAATAACGAAGGGAAACAATACAATACTTCAGCCAGGATATGAAAAATCAAACAGGAAAAAAGTTCACATTGTAGAATGTAGACAAAGAATAGTTTCAACACAAACTCTTCTTTAAAGATTTAGTCTCAAGGAGTGGTTCATAAACTCTTAAAAGAAGGAACCCTAAATAATGGAACTTTATAAAGCCAATAACATTTGCATAACCAGTGCCATCATCATCACTGAGCGTGAGGTGAAAATCATCTATCGTACTTATACTTTAAAATGAATCAATGCTTAAAAAAGGTTACAAAGAATTATTACATCCATTGGCCTTAAATTTAGGTGCTTTCTATGTTCACCAGGTTCAGAATCAGTACCACTGTTAGAGGCTATAAAAGCCATGATAGAGCTTAAATGACAACTTGAACTCATAGTATCTCAGTTGAATCCAAAGGCCCCCTTACCAATCTCAACATCATACGAGTAAGACATAATCTATAGACTGCATTGCCTTGTTTACTTCCTTAAAGATGCCTATTCCTTTTTTTATAAGAAACAATTTCATTGAAGTCTGAAATCCTGTCTATTGACAATAAAATGGCCATATGCAAAAAGTTCTTTGAAGCTTACACTATAATGTTAAGAAATCAATTTCTTCTAGGTGTAAATTATTTCATTCCACCTTTCTCACAAAAAAAAATAAAAATCAATCGTAACAAATACCCAAGCAACTAAAAACAAATACCCAAGCAAATACAGTAATATTTATAAATGGGAAAATATTACTAACACATTGAGTAATACAAAAATCATGAAAGGCACAACAAAACCATGCAACTTCACACCGAGAAGAAAAATAGATGAGTAATTAACAAATATGAGTTGTAATTTTTCAATTGCTAGGTATTAAAGGTCAAATTGTCCAGAAAATTCTCAAAACGTACATTAAGAGGATGAATAGGTATTGATGGAAGATGTTTGAAAAGCCTCATCCCTAGAAACATCTCTAGCTGCTTATGTCGAGAGCTGTCAACAACAGCATTTTTATATCTTCTCAGCAAAGTAATTTTCAAGTTTTGTGCTGCAGAAAAAGGTTTAAACTTTCCTGCTTCTTCATTGAATATATTAAGGATTTGGCTATGCATGGCTTGGGAACCAGTATAAAGGGTGGCATGAATATCGCCGGCAAGCAAAAACAGATCTGCTAGCTGAGAAACTGGAAACAAAACTGTTGATCTCTTGAATTCTTCAAACGTCATATCAAATCTTTTCCAAGGTTTATCGGGACAAGGATGGGTCCATATTGTGGTACTAGTATTATGATCAATATAATATGTTTTCTCTGTCACAGTATCACTCTTTTTTTCCCAGCCTGGTGGCAATGGAGCCATATGTTCACTGTGTGTATCCATTGCCCGGTCATTATCAAAAGATATCCCTAGCCGCCTGCATTGCTCCATCAAGACTTGGAGAGCACCAAAATAACTAGCAGCATTGGTTCTATCTAAAGAATCTGCACAGTTAAATCGTACCACACCATTTTGATGTGACCTTATGCAGAAATCACCCTCAAAGTCATCATTATGTATGATTTCACCACAATAATCCTCCGTCTGTAAGCCGGAAGGTAAATAATCCCCTTCGGAAACACCTATCGATACAGTAGGTCCTTTTAGAAGCTTCCACATCCCTTCAATTGTTTCTTGTTCGCCCTTCAACCTTGTACTTGTATGCCAATCATAATTTATTAATTGAATTTTAGTAGACGGAAGTTTACCCGTTGATTTAACATAACTCAAAGATTCCTCAAAGTGCTGAACCAAAATAGATTCTGATTTTCCTTCTCCATTCCTAAGCAAATTTATGCATGCTATAGGAACCAAAGCTTCTTTGTTCCGATTTCCTTCACCAACAACATCGATATTACCAGCATCATATCTCTTAGTCAACCTCTCATAGTACTGAACACTTCCTTTATAAGGATCACAATCAGAAACATAAATTACAGCTTCTGCAGCAGTGATCTTCAGCTCGGCACCCCACCAAATTGGAATGGTGCCCCTTCGCCAAATGTACGAATTAAAAGGAGTGTTCTGACCAGGCGTTTTAGGTATCCATACCAGTTGCTCACACTCAACCTCGTTTCCTGTCAGATTTGGAGTATTTGTCACTTGACCTTTAAACATATTTCTTATCCTAAAGAGAAAATGAAAGAACAAACAGAAAGAATTAAGCCGGATGCAGAGAATTACAACAATGAGTAATGAATTCTTTTCCAGTAATGATCAAACACCACATTACCTGCACCGAAGCACGAATTTAATCCCCGGGCCAAATATCGAGTGCCCGGATGCAGCCTGCTCCTACGAGCAATATGTGCAACAATCCCCTCCATCTGACTAGAATTCCCAAAACTTCGACACTCTGCAAACCCCTATACAATATTACCAACTAAGACAACACTCCAAGAACTGCTATAGAAACCAGTAAAAGATTTACAACGACGATTACAATAAAGTTAAGCGGGAAGCAAAACCTGGAGAAGCGTAACGCAATGATGAGGCAACCCAATGTTCTTGAAGCTCATCGAGAACCAACCATTCCAAACGAACTCTTCGTCGGGCTCGTCCACCAGCATCCGGCTAGGGAACGGTCTAGTAATGTCCCTCGATTCACAAAAATAGTGTTTCCCATTAATCTCAATCTCCGCCAAATCTTGCGCGTTCTTGAGCTCGCCCTTCCCCTGAACCTGCGGATTCTGCAGCGGAACCTTAATGCACTGACTCTCCACCACCGTGAAAACACATCCACCACCGGGCAGGTTGGATATACTGGCGGAAACCTTGGTGGCGACCAAGAGTAAACCTAAACCGCCCAAAACAACGTAACCTAACAGGGCTTTAGCTGGGACGGAGGATTTGCATAGCCATCCGGATCCGGTGGTGATGAAATCGATGGCATCGGACTCGGATTCGAAGAGGTCAAGGCCGGACTGGCCGTGGTAGAGGAGAGCGCCGGTGGTGGGATCGATGTAGATCAGCTGGGTGTCGTCCCTCGAAGACAGACTTGCAACTACGTAGACCTCGCCGGAATCGAGTGTGAGAACGACTATGGAGGTTTCTCTGGAAAATCGGCCACCGGCTGTTGGTGAAAACTCCATCGCCGGCGATAAATCTTGCCGGAACGATGAGGAAGAATTTTGATGAGGTTCAATTGAATTGGCCGGATCGGAGACATGTGAATGATGGCTCAGTCAAAAATACAGAGCTCGGAAATGGATTTTTCATTTCTGTTAATTTCTCCTCTCCTTTTTTCCTTCTCTTGTTTGACAAAGGATGATTTCTGTGAAAAATTATACAGCTACATGGTGGAGAAGTTGTATTTATTTTTAGAATTGGGTTGAAAATTCAAATATTTATAAATATAAAAAAGGAAATTTGCACTACATAGCAACATTTCAACCCCCTATTAGAATTATAGCAACTTTCTTTTTAAAATTCGTTTATAGCAAATTCCCAATAATTTTTTTTAA
>JBBMKA010000022.1:5396857-5414952 GCA_037833695.1 Sechiopsis laciniata | reverse complement strand
TCAAGTTTGTTATCATCAAAACATTAATTAATTAATTAGTTAAAATTAATTAATTTGAGATGGCAAAAAAGCCAACAATTAGTTGAGATATGGTGGTCTTCTAAGTGATCTCAACCACGACTGTCTTGTAATTTTATTATATTTCTCTCATCCTAATTCCCATTAAAGTCGATTAAAGTTGGTGTGGCCTCCATTATAATCACGATGACTGACTTCAGGAGAAATTTTTTGCAAGTAGAATGTATTATTGAGAAGATTAATAATCAAACCATTTTCTCGTTCACCTAGACTAATGATTAATCCTTATGCTCATCTCTTCTGAACTATAATAGATTCAGACTTTCCTTCTGTATTCCTAAGCAAATTTATGCATACTATAGGAACATAAGCTTTTTTGTTCCACCGACGTAGATATTCCCAGCATCATATATATATCTTACTCAACCTCCCTTTGATAGTACTGAGCACTTCTTTCCTCCCTTTGATAGTACTGAGCACTTCTTTTATATGGATCACAATCAGAAACATATATTTCTGCTTCTGCAGTAGTGATCTTCAGCTCAAATTGGAATGGTGCCCCTTTGCCAAATGTACGTGTTAAAAGGAGTGCTCTGATCAGGCTTTCTAAGTATCCATACTCAACCTCGTTTCCTATCAAATTTGGAGTATTTACAACTTGTCCTTTGAACATATTTCTTATCCAAAAAGAGGAAATGAATGATCAAACAGTATAAATGATTTCTTTTCTAGTAATGATCAACGCCACATTACCTATGCTGAAGCACGAATTTATTCAAGAGAACAAGAGAACTTGGGGAGATGGAATTTCCATTTATTTATTTCTTTTTTCTCTCTCTTTTTTGACAAACGATCATTTCTTACCGAAATTGAATACAATTTTGACACAAAAAAAAATTTTGGGTTAAAATATCCATTTTAACTTCTAGACTTTGGAAATAGAGATGTACACGGAGCGGGATGGGGTTGGAGAATGGGTTCTCCGATTTGAATCAAGAATGCACATCAGTTTGAAACAAAACATAATAAATTCAACAAATTTGAACTTTAATGATCAAATTAATAACCTATAAAAACCATAAAAACTAGGCAATTTTCAATTCATGACTGTAATTCTTCATGCAACATAGTTTTCTTTAAATTCTCTACTTTACACTAGAAATGTTCAAACAAAAGACCTAAATAACTCTTCAATGAGTGTTTTCACTAAACTCTTAAATGGTGCTAACTTGGATCTCATGTGGTGGAATAAGAAGGTCAAAAGCGACTAACAGGCGTGACCTCTATAATTTTCTTCTCAGTTAAAGTCTTCTTAATTCCCTCCTTCATTAATGGCATCGATAATGGGTGTGCGACAATAATCATCAAAGTTCCGACCTCCACCCTCGGCGTAGAGTCATAAGAGTAGTAATCTCATAGTCATCCTCCTCCTCCCGGTGCCACCTTAGACTTGCGCTTCACAGTCTTCTTTCTTTATGACCTTTTTTCTCCTTTTGATCTCCCATCATTTCAATCAGTGTCTAGAAAATGGCTTCGATGTTTCCAACCCCACCGTTGCTTCTCACTTCAGTAGCCGTTATCTAAAGACCATAACCAATTTCAATTTCATGGCCTTTAGCACTATATCCCTCCTTATCACAAACCTTGAAAGTTTGACCTAGATGGCTATAAATGAAAAAAAAAAAAATTGGCAATTCTTTGAAACGACACGAGATAAAAATATCATCTCCTTCATCTTTCGTCTTTGCTATCAAACTCTTGCACCATAGTTTTGTGACATCGATCCTCATTCTTACTCTTACAAAATAGCCCCACGTCAATCCAATTGCCTCTGTAGCCACATTTAGAACCATCCTTAATCGTGTGCCCAGTGTTCAAATGACATTTTCCTCCATTCAAAAAAAGGAAAGATTATGTAGTTGCACTCATAAATCATCAAATTAAAACAACATTTTTTCGATTGAATCGCTACATTCGACACCTCTAGTGATATTAGAGATCCGTTGAAAACTATGGTTCTTGCGCTAGAACTCGATTCTTCTAAAAATAATCGATTGAAACTTGAAGAAAAACATATTCTTCACCACACAATCAATAATTGTATCGCTATAAACCCTCCACACAGTATACATCACACATTTAAATGACTCCACATTAATCAATTTAGCCTAAAAAACCTTCCCAACCGAGCACAACTGAAGACTTTAGTTGTCTTAGCTCGAGAAAAACTCAATAGGTCAGAGACCTCTTCTTCATCCTCAATTAAACGAAAAGATCTCCATTTGGTTGCAAGATCATCACATCCATCTTGAACGAGGAAGAGCCAAAACAAACACTCAACACACACATAATTCCTAAAATCAAAGAGACATGAAGTGTGATCTACCATTCAATTTGTCCAAACTAAATAGAAACACCCGATAAGGAAACGACCAAATTGCGTTCACCACCAACCCAAGATCACGAAACACAATTGCAAAAATTAAAAAAGAAATAGATTTGTAAGTGTCAAATGTCGTAAGACATAATAATCATGAGTATTATAAAAAGAAAGAGATTTGTAAGCTTCATATTTTATTAAAAAAAAAAAAAACAGGAAATCTTATCCAAATTTTATAAACAAAAATAAACGTTTACGTTTTGAGTGGAAAAATATATTTGAAATAATTTTAGGGTGTGTATGTTTTTAGTAGAAAAGAGTGGAGTGGAGGGGAGAGCAATGAAGTGATTAATAATAATTTGGAGTGGTTAACTACTCGTTTGGAGATTGAGATTAATAGTAGTGGAGTAATCAACTACTTGTTTGGGGATTGAGGTTAATAGTGGTTGAGTGATAAATTTGATGTGAAACTTATAAAATTTAATGTAAAATTTGATAGAATAGTTGAAAAGTGGTTAAAAAATGGTTAAAAGTGGTTGTTTACTACAAAAAAACAAACGAGTGGTTTTTGAAGAGTGGTTATTAAGCACTCCTCATGTCCAAAAAACAAACATACCCTTAAGGCCATGTTTGGTTTGCTGGTTGGAATCCGTATTCCCTGGAATGCAGCATCAGAATAGAATTCTCTGGAATCATGTATTATGATGTTTGGTTCGCTGGATTCATGCTGCGGAATAAAATATTGTGTTTGGTTCGCTGTTTGTTCATCTGGAATGGAATCCTAATAAATTATTATAAATAATAATAAAAAAATTTATGAAATTCTTTTGTTCATTATTACTATTATTATTATTATAAATTAATAATATTGATATAATTACAAGCCTACCCAACATTATTGATAATAATAGTAATAATAATAATAAATATAATTTTTGAAGTTTATAATAATAATAAATATTATTTTTTAAAATTAATAATAATTATTATTATTGGTTAGTTAATAACCATTTACATTTAAATGAACATATTTGCAAATAAATTCATTAAAATAGTTTAAAATAAATAGTGCATAAAAAACATAATGAAATAAATAATTAGAAATACTAGTCGTCTTCTTTCATTGTTATTTAAATTTTTAGTAATCTTTGATACTATTTAAAAAATGTTTTATCATCATGTTATAAATGATGTATACCAAAATTATTTTTAAAAAGTAAATCATGTGATAACAAGATAGAATGACACAATTAAATAAGTAATTAGAAATATAAGTAATCTTCTTCAAGACAAATAATATAAATGACAACAATTGTAATTGATCACTTCTTAAACAGTGTTTTCAACAATCGTAAAATGACCTATAATTATATAGTAAAAAAAACAAGTTATAAGAAAAGATATTAATATATAAAAGTCATAAACTAAACAAGAATAAACAATTTAAATTAAAAAATATATATATATGCTTATTGAGGAGGTAAAATCGTTGATGTTAAAATGAATAAATATCTATATTTGGGATGAAAAGACATGAAAAAAAGATTGAGAAAGAAATAATAATGACAAAAATAAAGGAACGTAACTACAATTTATTATATTTTAAAATTCACATCAAAATCAAGTGAGAGGCTAGAATGCCATTTTTCAATGAATGATTTTGGAATAAATTACAAAACCATATTTGAACCAAATATGGCCGCCTAAGAACTGAGCTGTAATATAATTTTCACACTTGGAATGCACGTCTTCGTTATCAAGTATTTGAAAAGTTATGAAACATATCTATCACAATCTGGAATTTAACTCTCTTTTGCAAATTATTTATTTCAATAAGGTCTAATTTAATTATTATTTTATTTTTCAGAAATCCGTATTAATTATTAAAGATAAGGTGAGCCTGAACAAACAGAGAGATCGACAAAAAAAACAGAGATTCACTGTTTCGCTGACTTTCGAAGACATGGAGACGACGGAGCTGGTTTTCGTGCCGTCGCCGGGAGTCGGCCACAGCGTCCCCACCATGAAGTTCATCAATCAACTTCTCAATCGCGACGACCGATTCTCCGCCACCATTCTCATCATCAAATACTCATTTACGCCTGCAGAAGAAACCTCCGATCCGCCGCCGCCGCGCAGCCGCTACATTCATCTCCCTCTTCCCCCAAATCCTCCTCCTCTCCAAACGTTACCCAAATCCGTCGAGGCTTTCCACTCTCTCTACATCGATAGCTACAAAACACTAGTAAAAAACGCCATTATCGACATTGCTGTTCCGATCGCCGGCTTGATTCTTGATTTATTCTGCAGTTCCATGATCGATGTGGCTGACGAACTCGGCATCAATTCGTACATCTTCTTCACTTCCGGCGCTGGATTTCTCGGATTCATGTTTCATCTCGAAACCCGCGATCGATTTGTCGGTGTCGAATTCGACAAATCGGAACCCGATTCAGCGATTTCGTGTTTCGCTCATCCTGTTCCGATGGGGGTTTTGCCTCGATTTGCGTTTAACGGCGACGGCGGATTCAGTTCCATGGCCAAACACGCTCGAATGTTCAAGAAATCGAAAGGAATCATTATCAATACCTTTGCTGAGCTTCATAAACCCTATGCTTTGAGTTCACTTTCTGGAGATGTAATCCCTCCGATCTACATGGTCGGGCCGGTCCTCGACCTGGAAAGCGAAGATGAAAAGCAGAGCAGGGAAATTAGGGTTTGGCTTGATGATCAGCCGCCGTCCTCGGTGGTGTTTCTGTGCTTTGGTAGTTGGGGATGTTTTGATCCAGCTCAAGTGAAGGAAATAGCAAATGGGCTCGAATGTAGCGGAACTAGGTTCCTCTGGTCCATGCGCTGCCCGCCCTCACCGCACAAGATCTTTGAAGAACCGTCCGATTACGACAATCCTGACGATGTCCTGCCCGAGGGATTCCTTGAGAGGGTTAAAGGGAAAGGAAGAGTATGTGGGTGGGTTAGACAAATTGATGTTTTAGCCCACAGAGCCATTGGAGGGTTCGTTTCGCATTGCGGATGGAACTCGGTTTTGGAAAGCATTTGGCATGCAGTGCCGCTCGTGGCTTGGCCACAGTACGCCGAGCAACAGACAAATGCCTTCGAGCTGGTTAGAGAATTGGGATTAGCAGTGGAGTTGAAGATTGATTACTTTAGGAACTGTGGATATCTGGTCAGTGCCGAACAGATCGAGAGAGCGATTCGATGTTTGATGGAGGGTGATGATGCAGAGGAGAATAGGAAGAGAATGAATGAAGTAAGCCAAAAGAGTAGAAAAGCTCTCATTCATGGTGGTTCCTCTTACATTGCATTTGAGAATCTGATTGATGATATGTTGGCTAATTTTCTTTAGCTTCTTATCTGAAATATTATGATCTGATTCTGTATGTATGTTTGTTAAAAGAGCTCAATAGTTTCTCAACTAAGTTTCAGCTCTTGGTTCAGTGTTTGTTTGCACAGTTTTTATTATATCAGTGTGTAACTTGTATATTGTTTATTCTGTTCACATAGATGGTTATATGTATGTATGCTTTTGTTCATTTTATCTTTGTCATCATTTTCTGTACTTCTTTTGTGCAAATTTTAATGGACTAATTGAAGAGCCTTAGTTCTTTCGCTACTCCTGGAGTCGTCCACATAGAGACGACAAGAATCGTTGAGTCTTACTAACTCAACGCAGTTCAGCAAAGTTGTGAATCTTGAAAGTAAGTTTGATACTGTCTTGACGAAGAAAATTTCTTGCTTTGGAAACTTCAAGTTACGACAACATTACGAAGACATGGACTCCCCCAGTTCATTAGAAAAGATGCAATTAAATCAGAGAAATTACTTGCTACGTTCGTTTTAGGTTCTTTTCTTTTCATGAGAATCTGTGGAACCAATATAATGGTAAATAGAAAATGATTCACAGAATTACAGAGAATAATGTTAATTACATATACATTGCTCTTACAAAACAGTGGAAATGAAATCAAAAGGACATAGTAGATTGTGAATGGGAGCTTTAGAAACAGAGTTTCATTTGAGAGGTGGGATCCTTCTTCTTCTTCTTGAAGTGTCTGGTAGCTGCTTTGAGTAACTTGCTCCATCCCTAAACATTCAATAACTTTAAGTTAAAATGAATTGAAGAACAACAAAAATAAAAAAGTGCACAAATCTTGCTAGCTTTGAAATGAAACCAAGATTCAAAACTGACCTTTTTCTTATCTAGATAGCAAGAACCACCATCTTGCAGAGGGTTAGGGGAGAAATCAGACACCATTTTCTTATTCTTCATCCTCTTAATCTTCCGGCTACTTCTCGAAATGCTGAAACCGATACCAAAGCCATTGAAAAGAAGCTTCTTCTTGAGGTTGGAGGTGGCTTTCTTCAAACTATTCTTCTCCACCATTTCGAAATCGTAAGGAAGCTTGACGGGGGTAATGACATCCAAATCCATGGGATTGTAAGGCCGAGGGACCAAAGGGGACCAGATGGTGCTCTGAGAGTAGTCGAAATCGAAGGCGGAGTTGTCGGGGAACTTGCAGAGAAGCTCTTTGGACATCAATGGCTCCAAATACTCCACCACTTTGATCAGTCTGTCCTTCTCCTCACTATCTTCCCAAGAACATGCACTCATTTTGGATAATATTCTTATTCTGAGAATGGATTCAGCTGAAAAGCTTGAATCTTTGGTAGTTTTACTTCTCCCTCTTCTGGATTGCAGCTGGGTTTTGTTCTTTAATGGTGTGGAGAAATGCTAAAATGGAAGAAGACAGTGAAAAGTTACCGTTGGAATAGCAGAGTGGTTGGGGGCTTATGGGCTTATGGGCTTTGGTCATGTGGTGGTTCCCAAAAAGTGGGGTTTGAAATTGGGTTGGTCTGGTCTTGGCCCTAAATGGTATGTGAATTACCAGATTTACCCCTACCAACACTTCTTAAAATAAAAGCAATAATATCAAACAAGTTACCTCTGGCTCCATTTGATTGTATCCACTAGATTCCCGTTTGTCGGATAAATTAAATTCATTCTAAGTAATAAGGTATCTATTACCATTTCTTTAAAAAAAAGAAAAAAAATTCTATTATCATTTTCTTAGATGGTTTAACTTAATACTCTATCTATTTTTTAGATAAATTATAGAGAATTTTTCATGAACAGCAAAAAAAAAAAAAAAATCAAAATTTTAGATCTGATTCAATCATGTTATTGGCAAGCACAAAATTGATAAATTTTAATGAAATTTGGTTTCAATTAAATTAATTATTTTAAAATACTATATATGAAATGTTTCTAATAAAATGTTATAATTAAGATAGAGATGTTAAAATTTTTTTATCTATAACAAATTTTCTAAATTATAGCGTTATCTAATAGATTTTTAAATTATATTAAAAAAAATAATTATATATATATATATATTCAAACTTTTATTTTTGCCTTTACTTTTGTCGACATATAATAAATTTTAGGATTTTGAACTTTTTGATTTATGTTTAATAGGTGGTTGAACTTTCATTTTTTGTCAGTCATTGCATTTTCAATTTATCTAATAAAATTCATAGATGTATAGATACAAAATTGAAAGTTACACAAAATTCAACTTATCTAATAGTTTATTATTATTATTATTAGTTTTTAAGAATGTTGAATATAGCATATGACCTATAAAACATAAAAACTAAAAGTGCAAGGATTCAATAGACATTACCTTTAAAATTTGCAACCTATTAAACGTCAAAATTGAATGTTTAAGACACAAGCTTAAATGTTTTTGGACTAAATTATTATCTTATGCTAAAAAGCGTAAGGATTCATACCATTGCCTCACACTTTTTCGAGCTAGGTCAAGAAGGAATCAAATAAACATGATTAGAAGTGAAACAGAAAATCGAAAAACTGAATTGAACCGATCCAAGTAAGTCGGTTTGATTTTTTAGCAAATTGATTTGGTTGTCGATTCTATAGAAAATTGAAGTTTATTTGTTTGGTTCGATTCTTGTTGGAATAATCAATACAATAACCAAATCGAAGCAAAAGTATAAATACACAAAATAAAAACTAACTCCATAGACCAAAAAAAAGAAAAAAAGAATCGAACTGAAACCGATGAAAAATTAAAAACTATCGAGAACTGAACCTAAACTCGAATCCAAACCAAATGAAAACCAAAATGATAATTTTATCTTTAATTAGATATCAATTTGATAAAGTTATTTAAGAACTTGAATAGTTCAATTCAATTATCAATTTGACCCAAAGCTAATCAATCAAACTGAAATCATCCTATAAGACAACAAACATGGAATATTAGAATTGTACAAAAGAATAAGCAAAAAAATATTCCACCAAGATATTCATTTCCATTTCAATTAAAAATGAATGTTAAAAATTGAAGTTTTAACTTAAAAGAACTTTTCTTCGATTTGCGAGTTAGAGTGTGTTTGGTAGTAAATTTAAAAGAGAAATATTTATATCATTTTTGGATATGTCCAAAATATTAATGTTCACTTCTATAGTCTAAGATAAACTTCATTTTTTTTAAGTTTAAAATAAGTTTTTTGATTTAAAAATAATTTATAATGTGTATTAATCACATAAGCGAATTTTAATATTTATCGGCATAAGTAAATTTTAGTAATTTCAAAATCACTATCAATAATTAAACATAAAACACCATCCGCACAAGTGGCCAACAAGAGCAAAACTCTACCGACATCTTATACAACTTAATGACCATGAGGTTATAAGTTCGAATCCTCATTCTCTTAATATTATTATATCAAAAAAAAAAAAAAAAAAAATCATCCACAAGTTCATTGCTGTAGCTGGACTGATTGGAAGAAAAAAAATTCCAATAATGCTAACTTTGGAAAAGCGCCAATAACGCTGATCCAGATAGAGACGGCAAAATCCCTCTTTGAGTAGAAAGCAAGCAACAAAAAAAAGTACCCAAATCACCATTTCCTTCATCTTCCTCCTCTGCCAAGCAAGAATCTATACCCATTATGTTACAGATCACCAAAGGTTTACACTTCCATGTCCTCTGCATTGCTTAACATAATACTCACTCTTTCTCACTCACTTACTGTACTACTGAATGAGTCATAATCGAATCATCTTTATTCCTTTATGGCTTCCTCTGCTCTATTCGCTTTTCACCCAGGTTTGCGCACCAAGTGTTTGTATAAATGCCGCTTAGAGCTCAAAAACTTGTGTAGAGCTCATTAAGCGATGGAGAAATTGTGTTTAGTCATGCTTTACACTTTGATTGCATTTGCATCCAATGCTCTGGCCATTCCAAGTGGTAATTTTACTCATTAGTGATCTTATTTTACATTTTCTAAGTTCTGGGTTGGTGTCTGTTGT
This sequence comes from Sechiopsis laciniata, assembly GCA_037833695.1. Classification (NCBI taxonomy): domain Eukaryota; kingdom Viridiplantae; phylum Streptophyta; class Magnoliopsida; order Cucurbitales; family Cucurbitaceae; genus Sechiopsis; species Sechiopsis laciniata. The sequence continues at coordinate 5,405,194 of JBBMKA010000022.1, read as the reverse complement.
GTTAGTTTTTATGGGCCTGTTCTTATTTTGCAGGTGCTGGGATTTACTCTAGAAGATTGATGTTTGAGATTCATAGACATGGGAACGGTAGAAGCTCCACCCATGAGTCATTGAAGAAAATGAAACTAAAAATTCAAAAGGGGTTTATTTCGAAACCCCAAATGAAATACTTGACTGTTGAGCCAAATGCTGTTACTGTTAACTCTCCTTTCTCTTTGCCTCCTTTTGATTCACTTGCACCTACCCCATTGCCTCAAAACTCCCCTCCTTTTTGTGAAGATACACCACCCCAAACTCCCCACTCGCTGCCGCCACCGCCACCGCGGTCGGGTTTGCCACTTTCACCACCATCTGGGATGATCTATTCTCCCCACATGCCCCAACCACCACCAGCATCACCATCTGGGATGATCTATTCTCCCCACATGCCCCAACCACCACCAGCATCACCATCTGGGATGATCTATTCTTCTCACATGCCCCCACCACCACCACCAGCAGCTATTCAGCCCAATGTCCCAACCAGAAGCCTTAGCCCTCCACCACCAACCCCACCCAGCATCAGCCCTTTTAGCCCTTTAAGCCCCTTAGTCCCATATGGGAACATTTCCAGCCCCACCCCACCAACTGGGCCTCCAAGCCCACCTCACCACAATGGGCCTAGCCCACCTAAACATGCATCTGGGCCGCCAAGTCATGGGCTTAGCCCACCAGTGTTTCTGCCACCAGTGGTGTTCCCTCCACCGTCTGGTCCACCACCGGCACAACATGGGGGGAAGCCACGGTCGTCTGGTGCAGCCTGGTGTGTGGCTAAGCCCACTGTGCCTGATCCAATAATTCAACAGGCGATGGATTATGCTTGTGGGTCAGGTGCTGACTGCAAGTCCATTCAGCCTAGTGGACATTGCTATGAACCTGATACTATTTTGGCACACGCCTCCTATGCTTTTAATAGCTACTGGCAGTACACTAAGGTCACTGGTGGCACCTGCGACTTTGGAGGGACTGCCATGATTGTAACAGTGGATCCAAGTAAGTTCACTCCTTTTTTAATCATGATGGAGTTGTTAGGATTTCACATTGTCTGAAAAAGTAGAAAATCGTATAAGTATTGATAAGAAATATGAGGTTATCCTCTCATAGTCAATTAGTTTTGAGGTGGAACCTCAATTTCTCTAATATGGTATCATAGATCATAAAGCTCAAATGAGTGTCGGTCCAATAAAAATGAAATTGAGATCCGATTCAAGATTGGTTAACCCTAAACAGGCACCATCTTGTGAGGAGGCATGTTAGGATCTCACATTAGAAAAATGGAAAGTCTTATAAGCATTTATAAGAGTTAGGATCTCACATTAGAAAAATGGAAAGTCTTATAAGCATTTATAAGAGATGTGAGGTTACTCTCTTAATTGTCAATTGATTTTGAGGTAGAACTTCATATTGTCTAATAGAAGTGTCCTAATAATGATCACCTATCTAAAAATTAATTTTTTACAGATTTTTTTGAGATTTAAAAGTTATAAGGTAAGATAATATTTCTTATAACAATAATTGAGATGCACACAAATTGACCTGCACAATTACGGATATTAAAAATAAAAAAGTTCACTCCTTGTCTTTTAAAACTTGCAAACAAATGACAAACCTAAGTACCCACGTCTACTTTCCTTGCACACAATGACTGCCAAGTTTAAAAAAGAAATGGTTGAACTACAAGTTTCATCCTCTAACCTCTACATTTAATTTTAATAAATTTGTAACTTTAAAAATTGTCTAATAAATTTTAATTTTTTTAATCTTGTAATAAGTAATACTTAACCTACAAGAGGTGTCCAATAGGAAGATCATAATCAATACAAAGCAATAATAATAACAATAATGATTTTTCTAAAAAATATAGTTTAAAATTCAAGTATTTATTAGTAGGAGTGTATAAAAAAACAACAACTCGAGTAACTCAAACTATCCAATCCAAATTGAATGGTTTATAATTTTATTTAGGTTAGGTTGAATTATGGTTTTATAATTTTTGTTGGGTTAGTTCGAGGGTTGACTAATTTTTTACTTGCTCAACATGTGCATGTGTGTGGGCGTGTGAAGGTTTAGTCCCTATGATTTAATTTTTATGATTTAAAAAACCATGAATTTAATTTCTATGATTTAATAAAGCCTTAAATAGTTATTGTTGTTCGTAATTGTTGACGAATTAAATATGCAAAAGTTAACTATTCATGTGTTAATAATGACGTCGTGAGTTAAGAGATTGATTTGACAAAATACTGTTGAGGAGCGACGACTCATTGATATGATATTGCTTAGGGGTGTTAATTGGTCGATTGGTGTCAGTTTTTGGTGAAAGTTGACACCAAAATCGACCTATTAGTTTGCTTTAAAATGTATTCAAAAAAGAAAATTTGAGTACTGATCAGCTGATTAAGTCGGCTAATTCATTTAATTTTTTTTATAACTTTATATTGAAAATTAATTTTGAAAAAATTGTCAAACCGAATAATTTTTTGAAACACATTTAAATTAAAATTAATTTTACAATAATTAAACAAGAAATCTAATTAATCATATGATTATATTTTAGTTTAAAAGTAATTTAGAGTTAACAAATATTAATTATATATGAATAAACTTGTTTAGTTACTAAATGAGTTTATACTTGAAAACTGATCGATTTAACCGATTGACTTCCCTTTATTCGATCGATCGAGTTTTTCTTCTCGGGGAATGTAAGAGCATCCCTAAATTGCCCACTTTAGACATCAGCCTTCATGATTTTATTTTTTGTTTCACTCAAAATGTCTCATACAATAGATGTTTGTCCTCTCTTATAAATCATTAACTTGGGATTACATTTATTTTTATTTCCAACAAAAAAAATAATCGCATATTTTATTAATACATAGTTACCTACACATACTTAATTCGTCATTGATTATGAACAACATGTATTACTTTTTAGATTTTTATTAAACTACAAAGATTAAATTTTAGTTTTAAAAATAGTATGGATTAAATTTTAACTTTTTTTTAAAGCATAAAAAATATATTCTAGATTTTGAAATCATATATATTTTTTTAAAAAAACTTTCTTCCGATTATAAATACTAAATTTATAATTTTAATTTATTTTAGGTGATATGTTTTGGTTAGATGTTTATGCTTCCTGGAATGTGGCAAAGAGAGTGAAGTTCACAAAGTTAAAAAGACATATCACCTATAAAAAGAAAAAGTAAAAGAAAGGAAGACATATCACAACTAAGTCATATGTAACTAAAAAAAAAAAAAAAAAAAAAAAAAAAGCAGCCATATGTATTAGTAGATTATCCAAAAGCTCATTAGCTCCTTGTTGGTGTTATCACAAAGATTATCGAGCAGGAAGGATGATTCTCAATACAAATATAGATAAGAGGATCATTTTTTTCATAACGACTTTCTTTTTCCTTCCTTCGAACACCTTCAAAACGTTTTTTACTCATCCATCAGCTTTGATGCTCTCTAATCTAAAAACTTAAAGACAGAAAACTGCACTAAATCAAGCATTAACAAAAACATAGTGCAAATGATATAATATGGTCAACGTTATGTCTTCGAAACAAATTATTGTTGAATTAATTATTATTTAAAAAAAAAAAAAAACTGCACTAAATCAAACACCAAACAGCTCTTGATTTCTCGTATAATTTATGTCGGCCTCCATCGAGGTTTTTGTTCGTCATTTTTGTTTAAACATTAGACTTTCTTGTGTATTAATGAAATGAAAATGACTTGATATTGTGGCAGGCTTTGAAGGGTGTAAATTCGTCCTCAATTGAGACTAGAAATGGAAGAGACAAAGACAAATACAGACACTTGGTTCAACATTTTTGACATCCTTGAATAAAAACAAACAAATTCAAGCTTATAGATTTGTCATAATCCCACTCTCTATTTCTCCATCAATGTATCACCATCTAGTTTCTTTCTTTGAGAGCAACCTCTTCAAACTTTCCCAATTCCTTTTCCATTAGTCTTAATTACACACTACATAAGAACAAAATGCTACACATATATTTCGACTCAATCCCCCCGCTATACATGCTAAATTCGAATGTAGTACAATACTCTCATTTAGAGTGGATTTGGTTAGTGATATCAAGATAGAAATTTCAAAATAGGGGGACTCGTTGAAAAATTTAGTTATGCTTCATGGTAGGGTTAGTAACTCGATTTCGACTGTTCAATCAAAATGTGCGTGGCAATTAGAGATGTTCATTGTCCTCCAGGGACTAGATCCTATAATGGCGGGGAATCCCCGGTTAGGCGGGGAACTGGGCCGGGCTTTTCCCGTCTCCGTTTCGCGATCCCCTTCCATTTACTTCTTCTTTTTTTTTTAAATATATATATTTTTTATTTTACCCCTTTAATTTTTAAATAAAATTATATTTGTTGATGAAATTACCTATACCTATGAATATTTTTCTTTAATAATTAACATTATAGATGAAACTTATAGATATTTTCTATGAAAATCTAATTATTTAAAATTATTGTCCAAAAAATATATAATAAATGAAAAGAAATTTAAAAATAAAAAATAAAAAAAAAATCCCCGCGGGAAATCTCCGTCCCGATCCCCGAAAAAAATGGAAATTTTCTTGAGGACGGGGACTAAATTTAGTGGCGGGGACGGGAATGGAGAAGCCATTCCCCAGCCCCGCTGCGCATGCCCGTGGACATCTCTAGTGGCAATGTATTATTGGCTACATTATATTGAGTTTAATCTATTCGTTAACAAGAGTTGAGTTTAACTAGTATGATGTATAATTTAATAATTTAGAACTTATGGATTTGAATCTTCTCTCCAAATATTATTGAATAAAAGGTAATTGATTTATTTATAATAATTTAGCTATATTCGTAAACCATAGAAATAGTTGTAGTTTTTAACTAAATGTTTGATTGAACCTCAATTATTTAAACATTATAATTTCATATGATTTTTTATTTTACAATGTTGAGAATACAAATAAAATGGTGTGTAGTAATCCTATATTAGTTAAATAAGAGGTAGACTTTAGGTTTATAAGGGACAATAAATATCTTTATTAATATGTGTTCTTTTGAGCGAAACTAAAAGCAAAATAATGAGGGTCTTGTCCTAAAGTGGACATAAAATAGTATGTTATACATATGTTAATTTTGTCAAACTAAAATAGGTTTATATCACGAAATAACATATTTAACTTTTTTTCAAAAAGAAATTTCATTAATCAACCACATGTCAACGCATTACAATCATCCTCTACCACATAGCCAACAATAAAGGGAAATTTTTCTTAAAAAATCAATGCTCTCCTCCATAGAAGAGGTTAGAGACATTCCAACAAAAATAGTCTAAGAGTTTATTCTTTGATTAAAATATCAGCCACTAATGAGAGATTTTGAAAATTCTTAACAAAGAACTAATACACTTGATATCAACAATATATTATTGTTGAATTCAAATTTTTTTTGAGATTTTGAAGTCATTTCCAAAGCTTTTATATCATCTAAAGTGTCAAGTGAAGTAAAGAAATCTTCAAATCTAAAATATGCTTAAGATCTTTCCTAGAGTTTTGCCCTTGAAGAACATAAGAGAATTTTTAAAACTCGTCCTCCAACTTGACATATTTGGATGTCCAACCAATTACGAACAATCCATCATATCCTACCTTCACTAGTGGATACGTGGCGCAATGGTAACGTGTCCGACACTAAATTAAAAGGTTGTGTGTTCGATTCTTGTCGAGAGATCATATCCTACCTTCACCACTCGAAGCACAGAGGTTCCTATTGGAATGACATATTTAACTAAACTTTGCATTTTAAATTTTGGAATCTAAATTATGGAAACACTGAAAACATTAAAAAAAAAGTTTTCATAACCTTTTGATTATCCATTCATATATATTTGCTTAATTCAATTGTAAAGTACACTCAATGTGACTCTAGATCGTACCACCTCAAATTGCATTAAATATATATATATATTTTATCTTTTTTTTTTTTCATTTACCAAACAATGTCGGCTAGTCAATCAAACATTTTATGTGAGGAATTTAGCACTTAATTGGGCCAACCTAGTCAATTATTACAAATTTTCTCTTGCTTTGTCCATACTGGCTATCTTCCTCTAAAGCCTACCGAACTTAAATAAGTTCTCAATTTTATAATCTAGCCAGATTATATAAACTATAATAACAATTAAAGACTAAGGTCTAATTTGTTAAAATTAAAATTTTCAAAAAAAAAAAAAGTTAAAATTAAAAGTTAAAGCTAAATCATCTGATCACGATTTACCATGCCAAATTCAATGGTAAAATTTGATGCAAAAACTTAGGAATTGAAAAATGAAGTATATTTGATAGAGTGAGAAGCAAATCTAGAATGACAAGATCTTGGAGTTTGTAAGTCCAAATCAAAATCAACGTGAAATGAAATGAATCTCTAGCCAACGTGGAGATATGGTCTGCCACATCTTTGTTTTATGCCTGTCTCTTTTTGTTTTCTATTTTTCTCCATAAATGCTCCTAATTTCATTTCTCTTTTTTTTTTTTTGAAAAAAAATATTGTTAAATGTCATTAAACTTGGATTGATTGGATTTATGGGCTGTGAAAGGAGAGGAGAGGAAGGTATTTCAACTCTGTGGTTGTTTTTTTTGGATACCATAACAATCTCTATCAATTCTTCTTTCAACTCTTGCTCATATTCCATCTATTCTCAATGATCACTTTACTTCCTCTTCTTCTTCTCTCCTCTTCCAAACTCCAAAATCCAATCACCCAGTATATGTGTATGATTCTATTATTTTAGTATAACAATAATTGGAAACCATGATTCAAAGTCACAATTTTTTGGGCATGTATATATATATTTGTTTATTTATATCGGTTGTATTATTGCTTTTGTTGCTTGTTTATTATGTCTTTGAATTTTTTATATAAATTTAATAAAAAAAAATTTGGTACAAATTGAGGGAAGGACAACATAAACTCTACATAAAAGGTAGCTCTTGAATACCAATTTTCAAAATTTAAACCGTGATCATAGTACTAAACTTGATTATCACCAAACAATGAAATCAACAAGTCATCCACCCTTTTAGTATAAGTCTAATAGGTTTTGAATTTTATGATATCAAACAAGTCCTTAAATTTTCCATTTTATGTCTCATGCAATATTCATGGACCATATTTATGTTTAATATGTTAATAAACTTAAATAAATGAGAAATTTTCAAATGCCAAAAGTTTTCTTTATAATATTATATATTGCATAAGGTAATTGAAAATATTAAAAAAAAAATAATTATGTTTTTTTATAATAAATTTTTTTAGAGTAAATATTTTTAATGTTTTGAAATCACGAATTTTTGTAGAATAATACTGGGGGGAAATTATTTGAACTGGAAAAAAAAACAAAAAAGGAACATTTTAACGATGCCTTGGCGATCCGAAATTCATATTTTATGTAAATTAAATTAAGTTGTTGTTGACTATTAAAAGGTTTATGTTTTTTCTCAAAAAAAAAAAAAGAAAAAGAAAAAAGGTTTATGTTTTATTTTAGTGATTCTTAGTTCACAAAATCACATTGGCATAGAACAAGAACATTCATATTTATTTCTTTGTATTGCTCTTTATTTTTTGTCTTATAATTCATAAATGAGTTGATTAGTTGTGAGATTTTTTTGGATGAATAGAAGAAACTTCCTCTTCAATTAAGCATAGAAGAAGACAATAATAAAATCAAAAATAAAATCAGTGATCCCCAAATTTGACATAATGAATAAATCCAATAATCTTTTTCTTCTCCCCCACAAAAATTTCATAACATGACAATAGACAAGTGGAGATTCATATATATATATATACGGCATTTTGATTCAATCAATTAATTACTTTTGACCATAAGTGTTTGGGTTGTAATTCAGATCTTGGTTGTAATTAAAAAAAAAAAAAAAAAAAACTTTAATTAATAATTACTTTTCATTTTTGTCTCCTTACCTTTGGAATTTAATTTTACTTTTAATTATTCCTCTTTTGTGGGATCCACTTTAATGTGATATTTGCAAGCAATGACAACCTTATTCAACATTTGGTTTTTCTTCATTTTTCATCATCTTTCTCTATCCTCTTCTTATATTTCATAATTTTTTTTTTATTCGAGATCAAATATAAGGATGAGAAAGGGATTTGAATCATGATCTTTTGATCATAAGAATATATAGACACTACAAGGATAGGGGTCTTTGCCGACGGTCGAAAACGTCGCCGAAGGTCAATAAACCGTCGGCTAAGCCTTAT
>JBBMKA010000022.1:5342292-5374290 GCA_037833695.1 Sechiopsis laciniata | reverse complement strand
GAAATTGATTCTGAATCATTTTATGGAAAACTTTGAAGAGATGACAGGTTTCAGACTTTTCTTTCATGAGAAAAGTCGAACTTAGGCGAATGTGATCAGCCACTAATAGCAAAAACCAACGTGCCCCAGTAATATTTTTAATTTTTGATGGTCCCCAAATATCTCCATGGATAAAGGAGAATGGTTGAAATGGAGTATAAGGGCGAGCCACAAATTGAGTGCGAGTGTGTTTTGCAAGTTGACAAACTTTACATTGATAAGTAGTACTTTTATTTATAAATAATTAAGGGAACAAACCCTCAAGATAAGAAAAATTTGGGTGACCTAGACGGTAATGCCACATTATGACAACATCGACTTTATTTGACGGATCTAAATTTTTTGAAACATAAGCAGAATCATTATTTGACTGAATTACAGACTTATTGATCGGTGGTTTTGCTACCTTGAGAAGATACAACCCTGCACATATTTCAACACTGCCAATCCTTTTCTCCGATCCCAAGTCCTAAAAAATACACAAATTGTCAATGAATTTAGCTTCACAATGCAAATCTCTGGTCAATTTACTCACAGACAACAAGTTATATTCAAGTTGTGGTACAAACAACACAGATTGGAGAATTATTGAACTGGATATCTGAATAGTCCCAGTTCCCATAACCTTGGTAGATGTGCCATCAGCTATTCGAACAGACCTCGTTCCTTTATAAGTTACGAAAGATGTAAGTAAAGATTTGTCACCTGTCATGTGATTAGAGGCCCCAGAATCCACTATCCATTCTGATGGAAGAGTTTGAGTGTAAAGAGCTAGGGAGTTTGAATTACCTTGCTGCACACTTCTAGAACCACTAGCAACAGGTGAATTCGTTCTATTCAATATTTGTTGCAGCATATCTACTATATTTTTGTTGTTTGACATCTGATTGTGATTTTCAGATACAACAACATTAGGTCGAACTTCTCGATCAGATTTGAGCTTCCAATTCACCGGTTTGCCGTGTATTTTCTAGCATGTGTCTTTGACATGCCCTACTTTATGACAGTGGTCACACCAGGGTCGCTCTTTACGGGACTTGCCCCCGCCATGGGTTGAATAGTTTCCATGAGCTGCGAGTGCCGTTGGGTCAGCCATACGCTCTTGTTGGGCAACGAGGACAGGTCCATTGGAGAGTTCACTGGCTCCCATCATGACTTTTTTTCGATTTTCTTCGCTTCTAACTTTTGAGAATACTTCACGTAAATTGGGTAAAGGCTTAGTGCCAAGGATGCAACCACGAACATCATGTAGAGACTTGTCTAGTCCCATTAGAAATTTGAAGACCCTATTTTTCTCTACGAACTTTCGAAAAATGATTCCATCTGTAGGACAACTCCACTCCAGGATTTCAAACATGTCTAGTTGTTGCCAATGACGAGACAACTTGGTAAGATATGCAGTCATAGATTGCTCTCCTTGGGTGAGATCTTGTATATCAGTCTCAACTGGAAAAATGCAGCAGTATTTTCTCAATTTGAAAAAGTGTCGCTCGCAGCTTCCCAAATTTCTTTTGCGGTAAGTACAAGAGAAAATTTTCGCCAATTTCTATGGTCATTGATTTGATCAGCCAACTCATGACTTGATTATTCTCTGGCCTCCATGTGCGAAATTTTGGATCCTCGGGCTTAGGTTGAGGTGTTTGGCCCATGATATAATCCTCACGACCGCGACCATGTATCACCATGAGTACAGATTGAGACCATTGAAGATAATTGTGGCCTTGAAGTTTATGACATGTGATATAGTTATAATTACTCTCTGATTGGGATGCAGAGGTAATAGCTTGTGGTTCTAGTCCTGACATCTCAAGAAAATCAGATTAGAAAAAAAAATTGATATTTTGAGGCAGTTTTTTTTTTTTTTTTTTTTACTTAATTGAGTCACCAAATCAGAATTTTCTAAGTAGCAGCCGAGAGGTCATGTGAGATCTTCACGTGAGAAACAGAGGGAAAAAAAAAAATTTGCTGCCTGGTGATTTCCTGACCCGCGAGCAAGAACCTCGTTTGCGCAAGCATCGGAGTGAGCGTATGAGTGTCGGCGAGGACGTCTGAGTGCCAGAGAAGATACGTCTGGAGTGTCGAGGAACCTCGCCTGAAGAATGCCTGAGGGATGAATCGAACAGTGTGGTCAAGATGTATTAACCTCGTGAGGGATTCCGACGACGGCTAGGGTTCCGACAACAATATCAAAGCTCTGATACCATGAAGCTATGTATTGAAGATAACTCAACTTATTTCTCATTATTCAAAAGAGACAATCTGCCTTATTTATACATCCATATCCTTAACAAACATGCTAAAAATAGGATATAACAAACAACTTAATTTAGAGAGATACATGGAATAAATCTTAACAAATTAGCTTGACTTAACAAACTAGCTTGATTTTCTACGAGACCTGATGGTCAAAATGAGAAGACTCCATCTAACTCTCATTAACCAATGAAATACCAATTATACAACCTAAGCTATTGCTTAATTAGAGCTGCTCAACTAATGACACAATTAATTACATATTAATAACTAATCACTAATTAAATAACAACTAACCGATAAAGTAGTTATGGTTAATATCCCTGTACTCTACATTATCCGTTGAGCTTTATTATAACATAAACAGGCTTCGATTTTTGTGGAAGAGAAGTCTATTTATTTTTATCTGTATCTTGCATTCTATGTTTCCGAAGATGTATTATACAATTTCTTTTCCATGACAGAAACATGCTCTCATGTGTGGTGAACAAGAGTCCATTTCTTGTTTCTGTACACTCCTAAATCTGAACTTACTTATCTTGTTTAGCATCTGCACCTGTAGGATGAAGTAGTTACAATTCAGAAACGGAAGGAGAAAAGTGATGCTCGTGAACTTAGGCATGTTTATCATATGTACAAAGATTTCATAATAAAACATGGTGGGGCCTTTGAGTTTGATAACAGGTAAAGAGGCGTCTGTTTTGTGATTATATACGCCAACAAGGTCAAGTTAACATGGCTAATTTAACTTTTCTTACTGGACCAGTCATAGAGAGAAGTTGATAAATGCACGTAGAACTGCTACTGTATTGAATGAAGTTTTGAAGGCCCTCTCTACTGCGACCGCTCCTCAGGTGCTACATCTTTTCCTGACATGTAATCTGCACCATTTTGTACTTTTCCCCATGTTTTCTTCATCCACTCTCACTCTTCGAGTAGCTGAGTGATTCAAATTTTTTTTTTTTGGTTTTTATGATTTTATTGATTTTCTCACACTTTAGGCACTTTCTGAAAGAGATGATGCCCATTTGAAGACATTCTATGTACCATATAACATTCTACCACTTGATCATAGAAGCGTTCAGCAACCCATCATGCAACTACCTGAGGTGTGGTCTTGCATGAATAAGCTTTCATTAACCAAGAGAATGAGATAAGATCTTGCAATTGCATGCATGGTGGTGCTAGTGAATAATAGAGTATGAAAAAAAAAGATAACTAATGAATAGTTTTTTTTTACAGATTAAAGCTGCAGTTGCAGCAATTTCCAATGTTCGTGGTTTACCTCCAGCCAGTGATTTTCAGAAAAATGGGCCTTTTACAGATTTGTTTGATTTTCTTCAGTGGAGCTTTGGGTTTCAGGTTCAACTTACAATCAATTTCTCTCCTGTGCATCCATGCACATGTGTGCTCAGTAGATTTTTTCAGTACCCTGCATTGTGATAAGTTTTTTGACTTAACTTTTGGCTAACAGGAGAAACAGAAAATTGAAAGTTCTAGGTGTATAACATTTTTTGTTTCAACTATTCATAAATTTCTAGATAATTTATTAATGCATGTTTATCCATCAGAGAGATAATGTGGCCAACCAGAGGGAGCATTTGCTTCTTCTCCTTGCTAACATGCAAGCTCGACTAACAAAGAAGCAGATGTCTAGCTCAAAGGTACTTTCCACTTTAATTTAGAAAAAATATTTAGAAGTGCTCTGTTCAATCTAGTTTTATCATTTGATCTCCCTGCGTGTTATTTTTCATGATAAAGTTAGGAGATAACCCAGTGGATGAGTTAATGATAAAGTTCTTCAAGAACTATACACATTGGTGCAAATTTTTGGGGAGGAAAAGCAATATAAGGTAATAAATTAATCTAGTACGCTTCTTTCTTTCAGCAGAGAACCGTGCCTCCAATCATAAAATTTCTTGTTTGAAAGTAAAATTATTATTAATTTATGATAATAGATATTGATATGTTATCCAATACATCCTTTTACTCGGAGTATATCCTCATTTTATTGAAGAGATGTTAATATCTTCATTCTGTAAAATAAAAACTTTTATTTTAACATTGTTTTGTTGCTTAGAGTGCTTAAAGTCTTCTATATGCTAATTTTTTTTTATTTGTCCATGAAGGCTGCCTTATGTGAAACAGGAAGGTCAGCAGTATAAACTTCTGTACATTGGGCTTTACCTGCTTATATGGGGCGAGGCTGCAAACTTGAGATTCATGCCAGAATGTCTCTGCTATATTTTTCATCATGTAAGATAAAGAAGTGGTCCCTCTCGTCTGTAGTTCTTCTTAACCCCGCCCACCAACATCAATAGTATTAATGGGGTAATGGAAAGAGTTTATAGCAAATTGTTAGTCTCATGGAGCTTGGATGAGTCACTAAGTAACACAGCTTATGAAATATATGTTACCTTCTAAAATATCAACTCTTGAAACTACGTATCTAATTTTTTGTTCGAGATAGTTTCGTCAAGAATTTATTGTCTGTTAATTTAGAGCCATTTTGAAAATTCTTTTTAGCTCATTAATTATGGGTCTTTGGAGATTTCACATTAGTAAAAGTAGGAAATATAAGAATTTCGATAAGCATAGTAGTTTCTAAATTTTTGCATTTAATGTTTGCATAACTACTGCTCAGGCCTCAAATTCAATTGTCATATTCCATTGTAGTTATGGTATTGTTTACCTGTTTTCCAATTACATCCTATTAAAAAAATCGTATTAAAAGTACTCTGGTCAATGACTACTTGTGCATGTTTTGGTCTTGTTATATGGGTGAACATAGTGATGTTTAGTCCTGAAATTTACTTTCAAGAAGTTTGCAAGAGTTGTTTCAATTTAAAAAAAAAATCTATTACTTTCATCGAGCAACAATGCAAATAAGTCCTACCATTTTCTACCTTGTGTTCCTTAAGATGGCATATGAGTTGCACGGCATGTTGACCAGTGCTGTTAGCTTGACAACGTGGGAGAAGGTCATGCCAGCCTATGGTGGAGGAATCGAGGCTTTTCTTGAGAATGTAGTTACCTCTATTTACCGAGTCATAAAGAAGGTACTTTTTCATTGCACTCTACACACGGGGTAATTTTTTAACTCATAGAAAATTAATACTGTTGAAATATGAAGGAAGCCGAGAAAAGCAAAAATGGGTTTGCCAACTACTCTACATGGAGAAACTATGATGATTTGAATGAGTATTTCTGGTTAGTGATAAATATAATTATTCTTCTGTTTGCTACTTTTTAATTGCTTTTAAACCTCTCATCCAAGGAGCTTCTGTATTTCTTCAGGTCACCTGATTGCTTTGAGTTAGGCTGGCCACTGCGATTGGACCACAATTTCTTTCATGTAGATGATTCAAATAAAAAAAATGCTGACGATTCAAATAAAAGACGTGCTAAGTTTCCCTTTTTTAGTCATAGAAAGGTGGAAGAAAGAACGACAGAAGGAAATGTTGATACTGAACCAGTGGTAAGCTATATATTTTCTTGTAATTACTTATAGGCCATTGCACATATTTGTAGTTTCAGTATTTACTAGCATAATTGTTGGTTTATCCCCAACCTATGAGCTTAAGCTTTTGGGTTGATTGGTGATTTAATATAATTTAACAATAACCTTTAATAAGAGGATCAGAACAACATCCAACAATAAGCTTTTGGGTTGATATAGTTCTGGTATTGCTATCAACTGTTTCTTGACTTCGGTCTAGAAATTTGAGATTAGCATCTGATGTTTTTGTCGATAAAATTGTTACCAAACTTTTCCTACCGTTAGATTTTGACTTGGAAGATGACTAAAGGATATAGATTAGATACAGGTTCCAGGAATTAGGGGGGAAAGGGTTTTACCAGGTGAGCACTTTTTGTAAGAACAACATCCCCGTTCATTTCTACATCGTTTCTTTTGCAGGCTTCTACAGATGAAGTTCGAGAGCAGAAAAAGTCATTAGGAAAAAGTAATTTTGTAGAGGTTCGTTCGTTTTTGCAGATCTTTAGGAGTTTTAAGAGAATGTGGAGCTTCTATATACTGTCCCTGCAGGTGGGTTGAAAACCTTGTATTAGTAGTTCGCTAGTTTTCTGTCTTTTATTGTGGTTCTTCTCTGTTCATGTTTACCTTTTGCATCGCAGGCAATGATAATTATGGCATTTAATGAATTGGATACTCCACTTCAATTATTTGATGCAGTCATATTTGAGGATGTCTCTAGTGTTTTTGTTACATCTTCAGTACTTAAATTGTTGCAAGGTAATAATCATTTCTCATCTATTGCTTCCGGTTTTGATTCAAAGTCAATATGTTCTCATTATTAGTTTCCACCGGCAAATAAATGAAGAAGTGAACCAAGAAATTGGTTTTTAAAGGTGGAAGTGTAACTGGAAATGGGACGAGATTGTTAATCATTTGGCTTCTTTCAGTCGCTATTTAGTAATGATAAGAGGGAATATTTACAATTTTAAATAGACAAGAACCTGTTTGTGTCATGAGCCATTTCTCAAGAACCTTTTATTATTCAATTTCACAAATTCCTCTGAATTTTGTATTTGCCCCCGCTAGCGTGACAAGTCCATGCTACCAAGCTCGGCCATTTCTCAAGAACCTTTTGACTTAAAAGAAATTCAAAGACATTCTTGATTGTGGTGTTAGTAAATAACTTGGTCTAGATGTGTACTCCATGCCCGCTTGTCAGTTCTCAAGAATATTGTTGGTGTTATAGAAAGTATTTAGGGACCTCTTTGCCTTGGATTCCTGCAACACTTTCTTCCATATCAACATTTTTTTTTTCCTTCTTTCAAATTGTTGGAGATACTCACCTTGTGGTCTTTGTCCGCATTGAAAAGGTGAGGAGTCTTCAACATCTTTATAAGAGATATGAGCTACTCTCCTCACTATCAATTTGTTTTGAGGTGGAACCCCATATTCTCTAATATGGTATTAGTGCTTCATGTCGATTATTTGTCCCCCAAATTCCAATCTGATCCAAGCGGGTAAAAATCTAAGCGGGTGATTCGAACCCCACCCAAGCGGCCATAAGCTTAAGCAGGTATTTGATCGCAAAAATTTGGACCCGATCCAAGCGAGTGAGCCAAGGTGTGTATATCGGTCCACAAATTTTGATCTAATCCAAGATGATCTTTCCTATATGACACCATCTTGAGGGGGCATGTTGGAGATACTCACCTTGTGGCCGTTGTCCCACATTGGAAGTTGAGGAGTCTTCAACATTTTATAAGAGATATGGGCTACTCCCCGTACTACCAATTGATTTTGAGGTTGAACCACATATTCTCTAATGCATATCGACGTTAACTTCTCTATATTTGTATGAAAATGAATAAGAGGTCTGAGGGAAAACAAACTCTTGATTGTTGCTGTAAATTTTCATGTGTGGGACTTATCATTTGCCTACTAATAAATCTAAATGAGATCTGGCTTGCAGCAATTCTTGATATTACATTTACAAGGAAGGCCAGACAGGCTATGGGGTCTTCTCAGAAAAGGAAATATGTGATAAAGCTTGGTGTAGCAGTAATATGGATTGTCGTTCTTCCAGTTTGTTATGCCTATTATAGGAGTAAATATAAATGTTACACAACCAAAAAAGGGAGTTGGGTTGGAGAATGGTGTTTCTCTTCCTACATGGTTGCTGTTGCAGTTTACCTAATCAGTAATGCAGTTGATTTGGTTTTATTTCTTGTTCCGGCAGTTGGCAAGTATATTGAGACATCAAATGGCCGTGTATGCACTATTTTGTCCTATTGGACAGAGGTAAGCTATAAATAGTTGAAATAAACAACGTACAAAGTTTCTTGATATAAAAGATCCTCCTTTCTATGGTAATGTCATCCTTGTCGCTTCATATGGTAATGTCATTCTTGATACAAAGTTTTTTGCTGAGATGAATTGATTGAAGCCTGATCTTGGCTATCACTGTCATGCTCTCTCAGTGTACCTGTTTATATATGTTAATATAACAACACAATTATAAACAATAGGAAAATACCAAATAACTTGGTGTGCAAGTTAGTAATCATCGACCCATTGGTTCCCATCCACTGGAATAAGAATGATATATCAACGTTTCCTTAAACATCAATCGTTCTGAATAAAATAGCTAATTGTGTTACAAAAAGATTTTGTTTTGTGATTGATGGCATAAATACACTTTTGAATTAGTTTGGGACGCCCGTCAATTCCTTCACGCCCCAAATTGTTGCGAAACTTCTTTTTTCCTTCTTTTATTTTGGTTGATAAATCAAATTATATTCCTTATAAAAAAAATATCTACATTTTTGTAAGGTACTGGTCCTTTCAGTTTGAACTCACTTAAAAAATCTATACTAGCTTATCCACAATGGAAGCTGTTAATTTTGTGGTAAGTTGAAAGTGTGAACAATTCAAAGAGTACAAAATCGAAGTGGCTATGTATCATGTACATGCCATTGATAATCTCAACTTGTCATCCTTTGAATTGATCTCTTTTCTTCCGATCTTAAAAATATTTATTTCCCCTCTTGTAACACATTTCAAAAGCCTGGAAACCTTATAACCGGCCTTCTCCACGATGGACATTTGTGGTGAAGGAAGATGAGAGTTATAGAGCCGATCTAGATTACACGTTTCTTGAGAAAGAATTTGATAAACTTGTCCAAAACCATTATATTTCTAAATTAGTTTATTGCGTATCTGTCTTTTCTTTACCTAGAGTCAACACTATTTTATTCTAATATCTTCTGGTATGAGTTCTTGTAAATTTCATGTTATGCAGTTTATTTCCCGTGTTCATATAGCAAAACTTTTGTAGTTTTTGTTTGTCCCCTTCAAATGTTTGTTCTTAATTTTCAGCCTAGATTATATGTTGGGCGTGGAATGCAGGAAAGCCAAGTATCAATGCTGAAGTATATTCTAAATCTTTTACTTTCATTTTGAATTGCTGTATTTTTATTTGTTACATTTTTTGTCTAACAAGTTTCTCTTTCTTTCATGTAGGTATACTTTATTTTGGGTACTTGTGCTATCAAGCAAACTTTCCTTCAGTTACTATTTTGAGGTAAGAACTAAGGAGTACCATGCTGTGCTTTACAGCTTAACAGCATTCTTTTGCATTGTGGAATAACTAATTGCTATTTAATACCCCTAGGAAGTCTTTATGAGAGTACTAGTGAGGAGTAGGGTGGGAATATTAGTAGAATTTTCCCAAGGGCTTAGGGATAATTAGATAAGCAGTGCCTTGGTTATTAAATTTGGGAATTAGGTTTCTTAAAAAGGTGTGGATCAACCATCATGGAGTGGTCTAGTAGCCAAGAGAGCTTTAAGTAACTAAGAGGTGATGGGTTCAATTCATTGTGGCCACTTACCTAGGAATTAATTTCCTTTTCTTGACATCCAAATGTTGTAGGGTTAGACGGTAGGTTGGCTTGGACAGTCACAAACATATAAAAAAGGTGTGAATCATTTCACGAGAATAGACGAGTGTTAGATTTAGAAAAGAGGTAACCCTCTCAAGAGAAATGTGTTAGTTACTTGTGTATTATATGCTTGGTTTCCTAACGGCCTTTTCTCTACATTAAGCAGCTTCTGGAGTGAGCTCACGTAATGAGTGAGAATAATGTGAGATTATGAGATAATTTTGATGAAGTAGCTAGAAGATAACAGTAATATCACAAAAAAAGTTGAAGATAACATACATTCCTATAAACGGGAAAATTTCTTTTGCATCATGTAAACAATAGGTTTAGTAGTGTTAAATTTATTCACTGTAATTTTTATTCAAGCTTGGAAATATCAGAACTGTTCTGTTACATGTCTGAGGTAAAGAACGACCTCAGTTGCCAGGAACCTTATTAATAAACCAGAACATAGTTTTTATTTTGTGCACCGTTTGGCATGCAGATTAAACCACTCGTAGAACCAACCAAGAGGATAATGAAAATTGGTGTGAAGAAATATGACTGGCATGAGCTTTTCCCAAAAGGTATTCGCGAGAATTGAAGTGCTATTATTTTCTAGATATCCAATGGGAAACATGTTCCCTTTGAGATAGACTTTGGACCTCTTGGACGAAGTTTTTCCAACAGTGGACCACTGGTATTTATTGTATTTAATTATTGGTTAAGTATTTCATCAGTACTTTTTATTAGTTTCAATTTCAAGAAATTCAAGAATTGTTTCTTAGAAAGGATACTTGAAAGATCTGATTTTAGTACTTAAATCTTTATTGACTTAGGAGACTAAATATTTACAGGTTAATTAATCAATCAGATTATGCCAATGCCGATTTCTTCTTGAGTATTGTTGATTTTGTCTTATTGTTATTACTTTAAAACTTGCGCAACATAAAATGGTCTCTTGGATACTCGTGGGAGCTCCATGCCTAGACAAGCAAAAACTTAGAAAGACTATTATGACTTAACAATGACTACTATTTTCCCTTTTTAGCCAACGTGTTCATTGTTTGACTATCTGCTAAATTATTGTCTTGCAGTTAGGAGCAATGCTGGTGCGATTGTGGCTATTTGGGCTCCTATAATAGTTGTGAGTTTTGCATAAAATATCTGCACTTGTCTCTCCTATCCAAATCTATTAGCCTTTAGTACTTATTTTTATGCACCATAATACTTGCTAATGATATATAGTGAGAAGTAATTTGGGATCGGGGGTCATTGGGTCAGATATATGGATTAGTAAATTATTTTACCTTACCTCATTGATTTAAGCTTTTTTTCTTAGTGGTGATTACCACATTGTTCCTTTGAAAGGGTTGACAACATAGTAAATATTTAGTGGTAATGATGGAAGACCGAAAACCAAAGTGGTCTTATCTTGGCTCTAGGAAACTGAAAAAATAAAAAAATAAAGAAGAAGAAAAGAGCCAAAAGAAGGGCGTCTTGCTCCTATGAGTCTTCTCCAGTCTCGCCATTCAAAATAGTTATATTAGTGGCAATATAAGTTGTGTTCTAACAGCAAGTGCTTAGCTGTATTACAACACAGGGTCACCAATTTAGTTTTTTTAAGAAATTACAGGGTCACCAATTTAATGCAACGTTTTCTATTGTAGCTTTGATGATTGACAGAAAAGTGTCCTAGGAATGTATGGTTGTTTTTTCAAAGAAGTAAGCCATGCCAGTGTACTCTTTCTATTTTGTTACAACCATGCAATAAGAATGATTTAGGGCCTGTTTGGTAGGTACTTTGGATTTTGTTTTTGTTTTTGGATTCACTTGAGTTCAGCAAATATGCGTTTGGTAGACTTGTTCGAAAATTGTTTCATATTCCATGATCCATATAGTGGAAATTGTGGAATGAAAAAGTAAAAAAAGGAAAAAAAGAAAAAAGACTAATGCTCAAGGGATATAAACTTTACATAGGAGTGAAACAAAAACAGAAAAAAGACAACGAAACATCAAACCAACCAAAAGAAAGAGAACACCAGAAAAAAAAAACCTTCTTTTGTGAATGAGACATGGCTGACAAATGCCATAATAAAGATCTTGCTAAGAAAACACTAGAATGGAAATCTAGACGTCTGCTTAGAGAGTTGAACATGAAAGACCCACGCAGAGATTGAGTAGTCTGAACTTGGATAACAAAATCAGAATTGCAACCCACGGCTGAAGCAACCAACAAAACTCAAGGATAATGGAACGCCAGAAGTAGGGTGTGGTGGCTAGGGGTTGGGACGCAGCAAAGGTGGCGGCTAGGGTAAAAACAATGAGGGTTTGTTTGTGTTTTCAACTTTGTTCTTTACAATCGGCTTGTTTTGTTTGTTCTCTTTGTGTAACTCTTCTAGTCTTTTAGCCTGTTGTTAGCTATGCTCTCATTTTACTTTTCAGTCACTTTTCATTAAGATTATGGAAAGAAAGAGTTTAAGGATACAAGCCCAAAAGGGCAAACTATATAAAAGACTGAAAAGTAAAATGAGAGCATAGCTAACAACAGGCTAAAAGAATAGAAGAGTTGCACAAAGAGAACAAACAAAACAAGCTGATCGTAAGAACAAAGTTGAAAATAGAGAACTAGAGTAGAGGGTTCAGAAAGGCTTCCCAGTTGATGCATATATCTTGGATAGAGTTTCCAACGAAAGGTTTGGACAGTAAGCACCATGATGAAGCTTTCAATTTTGCGGACTCTAATCTGGATGGCCAAGGGATTTGTAGGTCCTGAAAGATCCTTTGGTTTTTTTGCCACCAAAGTTTGTATAGAAGGGTTTTTACTGCGTTCACCCAAAGGAGATAAGCTCGCTTGCTAAGATGTGGACCAAAGATGAGGCTATGAACATTCATCTTTGTGTTATTGGAGAAAACTCCACTGATGTTGAACACTTCGAAGAGCTTGAGCCAACAGTTAAGCAGAATATAAGCATAAACAGAACGTGGCATGAAGATTTAACCGATGACAAGCAAAGGGGGCACATTGAAGGCATTAGACAAAGCTTCGACAGCTTTCAATGCAAAACTTCATTAGTTTGAGGCTGCCATTGAGTAGAATCCAAAGAAAGATCCTGATTTTCTTTTCACTTTTTGTTTTAAAAAATAATCTTGTAAAGGCTTTTGTTCCTGTTATACAACTAATATTATAAATAAAGGTATAAGGAAACCCAACAAAAACATAAACTAAAGAAAGTAAAAGCGATAAACAAAGTTATAAAAGTAAACTAAAAAGAAAAGAGAAAAGCTTCCCAATTTCGGTTTATATCCTGCAAAGAGAAATCCTCAACCATGAACAATTGCTTAAATTGGAATCAAATTTGTAAATCTGCTACCCAATATATATCTGAAAACATGAAATACAACTATGTTTTCATTGAATTCCTTGTTTTTAAATTTCTATTCTCAAATTGGTTAGGCTAGGCCCCTTATGAGTAGATAGTTAATATTCACTACTAATATTCTTTCTCTTCCATTCTCTGCTTAGGTATATTTCATGGATTCTCAAATATGGTACTCTGTGTTCTGTTCGATCTTTGGTGGTTTATATGGCATTCTGCATCACCTTGGTGAGGTAAGCTGTTTCTTGATGCATTATGAAGAAAAATTATGGTGGTCTTATACAATGATTTACAGATTCGAACATTGGGAATGCTGAGAAGTAGATTTCATACCTTGCCTTATGCCTTCAATGCTTGCCTTTGCCCACCAATGTTGAGAAGTGATCAAAAGAAAAGTAAAGGTTTCTTCCGCGAAAGGTTTCAGGTCTGGACTCTGCTACCTTGATATTCCCATGCTAAGCTCACTTGTTTATGATCCCAGTTGTCCTAATTGTACATTCCAATTGTTTGTCTCAGGCTTCTGTAAACAAACATAATGGTCTTTCCAAGTTTGTTGTTGTATGGAACCAAATCATCAAAAGTTTTCGACATGAAGACTTAATAAACAACAGGTGATTCTACTTTTTATTTATTATTATTATTTTGATAACCGGTGGATTTCATCTTGCAATATTATCTCTCTCTCTCAAATTAAAATTACATTTTATTTTACATGATCCAATTAAAGTTTCATTTGTTTCAAATCTTAAAAAAAGAGAGGTATACCAGAATGGCCCAAGAAAATATGTTGAAAAACTTGAAGAAATTCAATACTAACAACTGAATACAATGGTTAGTTCCAAAATCCCATGTGACGCACCAGCTTAGGATGGAAAACACTATCTGCAATGCTGAAGTAAAACTATTCTAATATTCTTATGGTGCAGAAACCAATACAATGATATTGGGTATAGGAAAGATGACCATGGATGTTTAAATAAATTTGGTTAGATGACCGTTTTCATGAAGAGAAAAGAAATATTTTGGAAGGAGCTCCAATTATTTCTGATAAAAAAAAGAATACTTAGAAAAGCTTCAATAAATCAGCACAAAAGAAGCTTGGATAACTTCTGCTGTTTTTTAATATTTACTAAGAATTTTATCTTCAGGGAATTGGATTTGATGACAATGCCAGTGTCATCAGAATTGTTTTCTGGTATAGTTCGCTGGCCAGTTTTTCTCCTTACACATAAGGTAATTGATTGATGTTCATTATTGATGTCTTTATTGATCTGTTGCTTTCGCCTTACTAACCCTGTTATTCTGTTCCTGTAGTTCACAACTTCTGTGAGCATTGCAAAAGAATTTGTGGGAAAGGACGCAAACCTGATTAAAAAGATTAAAAAAGATGAGTACATGTATTCGGCCGTAAAAGAGTGCTATGAGTCCTTGAAATACATCCTTGAAATCCTTATCGTGGGAGATTTGGAGAAGAGGTTGGGAAGAAAGCTTTTTTCCTCTTCTTTTTCTCTTTGTCTCTTTGTTTTCAAAAAACAAGAAAAGAAATCCCTCATTTTTATAGCTATGTTATAAGTGTGAATTATGATGTTAACCCATTGATATTCTAGGGTCATATATGCTCTGATAAATGAAATTGAAGAAAGCATTCGCAGATCTAGTCTTCTTGAGAATTTCAAGATGAGCGATCTTCCTGTTCTACAGGAGAAATGTATCGAGTTACTCGAACTTTTGGTAATTCTATCTACCATGAAAAACATATTTAAATGTTATGCAGAACCTTTTGAATTAAAAACCTTATTGATTTACATAAAACTGTTTTCAAGATTCAAGGGAATACAATGCATCGGGAAAGAGTTATAAGAGTTCTGCAAGATATATTTGAGCTTGTAACGAGTGATATGATGATAGATGGCTCTAGGTTTGTTTCCTCATCAACATTTCTTTTCAGATTCTTTCAAATGTTCCGTGTCCGATCTTCCAATTTTGTTGAATGCAGAATACTAGATCTGGTCTATGCTTCTGAGCAAATAGAGCAGGACATCATAGATTTTTCTAGGGATATTGAACCACAACTATTTGAATCCTCAACTAGCAAGGAATCTATTCATTTCCCTTTACCAGATGACGACTCTCTCATTGAACAGGTTAAGTCTATAAATTTCTTTTGACATTTCTAAATGTCGTTCTATAAATTGATTTGTCACATGAATGAGTATTTTTCTATTTTTCCATGGGTCAAATTCCATGTAAATGCTAATTGATATGAACTTTTCTGGTTTCAGATCAAGCGTTTTCACTTGTTGCTTACCATCAAAGATAGTGCAATGGACATCCCTGTGAACTTGGACGCTCGAAGGCGCATTTCATTCTTCGCAACATCAATGTTTATGAATGTGCCCAAAGCCCCTAAAGTAAGCGATATGATGTCATTCAGGTTAGTTTTTTCTCCTATATTCTCTAGCGTTGATAATGTCCATGAAGCACAAACAATATTGTTTGTAAATTAAGTTATGGTTCTTTTTCATAATATTTTTCAAGAGAAAAAAAACTATTTACTGCATCAATATATCAATTGTTAATAGTTTTTTATTACCTTAGTTGTTAATAGTTTTTAAACAAGCATGTTGCACATGATATGTCGTTATTGTTTCCAATATTAGGGGCCTTTAGTTAATTTAATTATTATTATTTTAGTCATTAGCTGATTTAATTATATAACCTATATGGTGTTCTTATTGTTTTTGGGTGAAAAAGTGCAATCACAAGCATACGTTGGAAAATTTGTCACCTTTGGCATTTTTTGAAGTGCTTGAATGATAATGGAAATATTAAAATTTACAAGTTCTTCTGATATGATCCAGGATCTAGATTATATAAAAAGGTAAAAGAATACAAGATAAACCAAGATTTGATAGGCCTTGGAACCTCCCCTCTCAAGAGAATACTCTCTATGAGCCCTACAATAATTCACTCAATAATCACTCAATAATTGGATGCCTAAACCCTACCCTAACCCTCTCTATTTATA
Organism: Sechiopsis laciniata; assembly: GCA_037833695.1. Lineage (NCBI taxonomy): Eukaryota > Viridiplantae > Streptophyta > Magnoliopsida > Cucurbitales > Cucurbitaceae > Sechiopsis > Sechiopsis laciniata. The sequence goes on along the minus strand of JBBMKA010000022.1, from coordinate 5,358,195 downwards.
ATAAAATAACCTAACTTACTCCCCAAGTAATTGCAACTTACTCCCCAAGTAATTGCTAAAATACCCCTATATTATTCCTTAATAATGCTAAGGCCCCAAACGTATCATCTTCCTCGCTCACAATTTATAATTGATAGATAGTTAAAAGAAAAAGTTCTTTTATGTGGAGTAGATTCACACTGATTGCTCTAGCTTCAAAAGTTTGTCCCTGTATTGGTTTTTTATTTTTCTAATACCTTCTAATATTTCTTATAACATTGTATGTTGTTTGGATTTTTGTGAAGAGGGAGGGATGAAGATGTTGAGATAAACCCTAGTTTATTGAGAAAAAGTTTCAAAATCTATACTAGAGGATGACGAGATACTTCATTCTACAAAGTAGAGCATTTTTGGGCAAATAGTTGGGAACTTTACATTCCGGGTTTTCATATTTGGTGGATTATCTTTTAAGACATGTGCAATGGATAAAAACAATCTCTTATTATAAGAGAGTTGATATCTTATTTGTTTCTTAGAAAATGAACTTTGGTACAGCATTTTAACTCCATACTTCGCGGAGGATATAAATTTTTCATTGGAAGAGCTTCGCTCAAGCCACCAGGAAGTCTCCATCATATTTTACATGCAAAAGATGTTTCCAGGTCACATCACACATGTCATCTCTCTTTTTGGGTTCTTTTGCTGTGCTCCTTGTGATGAGACTCAATATAATTCTTCCATTTTTTAGATGAGTGTAAAAACTTTTTGGAGCGGCTTGGTTATGACGATATGGATAAACTAAAAGATGACGGGAAAGAGGAAGAACTAAGAGATTGGGCTTCTTTCCGGGGACAAACACTGAGTAGAACAAGTAATGAGATATTTACAATAGAATATTGATGAAAAACGTGCAGGTCAAATTTTTATCACTATATTTTCTGTGGTTACAGTAAGAGGAATGATGTACTATAGGGAGGCGTTAAAACTTCAAGCCTTTCTTGACATGGCTGAAGATGAAGGTGAGGAGCATTGAATTCTTTATCATAGTGCAAACAGCTATTGTTTATACTAGCCTAGCTTTCGAATAGAAAATGTAGTGAATTCTAATATTTCGTGTTTCCACTTGCTCTAAAGTCCTTTATCGTGTGACTTATTCCTGCATCCAGATATTCTTGAAGGCTATGACACTATTGGGAGAGGAAATCGTGCATTATCTGCTCAAATAGATGCTTTAACTGATATGAAATTTACATATGTGTTGTCCTGTCAATCTTTTGGAGCACAAAAGGCTTGCGGTGATCCCCGTGCAAAAGATATTCTTGACTTGATGATAAGGTAACTCTCTTCTCGAAATAGAAAAGCTATTACAAACTTCGAAGTACTAGGAATCATTACTCTCATCCTGCCTAAACCTTCCTTGAAGGTATCCGTCTCTTCGTGTTGCCTATGTTGAGGAGAAAGAAATGCCAGACAATGAAAAAGTTTATTCATCTAAGTTGATTAAAGCTGTAAATGGTTTTGATCAGGTATGTTTATTTAAATATTGTAAAATTAGTATATTATGGAATATCCCATTTGTTATTTGTAAGACAATATTTTATCTTCCCTATTTATGATGGAGATGATAAAAAAAAACATTACAATCCGGCTATCATGATGCATAATGCTTTGTTGAGCTAAAACGATCCTAAAACATAATTAATGTAGGTTTCCAGATGGCATTTTTCACTGGGTTTATAAGAATTCATGTTAGGTTAAATGTCCTTTATGCAGTCTTGTTTAAAGATATAGTTACTTATTTTTGTATTAATGACCTAATGCATGTATGATATGCAATTTTACAAACCAAGTCAAATGATTACTTGATTCTTGCAAAATAACATTTCACACTCTTTTATCTTTCCCATGTTCTTGGATCCTAATATTGCAATCAATCCAAACTCACACTACGAATTGAAAGAGTTACTGGTAACACACTTGCACAAGGTTCTGCTCTCATTTTTTATAAGAGGACGTTATACTGGGAAGGATTAGATAATAAGAAGAGGCCTGACAAATCCTATGTGATTGCAAGCTTGTGCAAATCACTTACCTGTCATTAACAAAAACTATAATTGAACTATTTATAATCGAGAGCAAGGATCAGAACATCCTTATTACCAAATGATTGGAACCCATGCTTTTTGGCCTACTTTATGGCAATTGATTCATAATTCATTGAAGTTATTACCAAGCTGGGTTTCGCCTTCTTTTAATCCTGAACTGCAGTGTTTCTTACTTACATAGATATATTGTGAGCCACTGGATATTTGCAAATGAATTTCATTTCGCTTCCGTGTAGTCCATCCAGTCATTATATTACAAATCTTATCACATGGTAAATTCCCTTTTATAGGAAATATACAGCATAAAGCTCCCTGGTCAGCCACATCTTGGAGAAGGGAAGCCTGAAAACCAAAACCATGCCATAATTTTCACACGTGGTGAAGCTCTTCAAACAGTTGATATGAACCAGGTAGGTCCTCTTCTAGCGTGACTAATAGTTTCCATGCTTATTCCTATGGTGTGAGTTCCCATTCTTATTCTTATGGTGTGCTCTTCACCAGGATAATTATTTGGAAGAGGCGCTGAAGATGAGAAATCTTCTTCAAGAATTTTTTAAACCTAAAGTACGGAAGCCACCTGCAATTCTGGGTTTGAGAGAGCACATATTCACTGGAAGGTCAGATCAGATTAACAGCTTTGATCAATTAATCATGAACAAATCATCTCACACCAACACTAATAAATCGTGCAAATTTTCATTACTATTATTAGAGTATTAGGAACAGTCTAAAGATGTGCTTTTGTTACTCTTCAGTTTATTTGATTTATTTTTTGAAACAATGTTTGTTTGATATTTAATTATCAGAGTAATTGGTAGTAACTAGAAAGATACAATTATGTACCATAACTCGTTTCAACCTATTAAAGATGAAGAATTTTCTATGAAGGAGTTGTTTACCATGGTTGCTATATTTAAATATCATTTATTAAGCTGGGTTTCTTTTTATCCTCCTTAACTGCAGTGTTTCTTCCTTAGCATGGTTCATGTCATATCAAGAGACAAGTTTTGTCACAATTGGTCAAAGAATTCTTGCCAATCCTCTTAGGTAATGCATTGGTTGGGTCGTGCATCTATCTTTTCATGCACTATCATTGCATGGATCTTGCCTTGATTACCTCATTTGCCAATCAAGTTGTTTGACATTATTGCATGACTAGCATGCCTTCTCGTCCTCATTTCTCAAACTAGTTTGGAATTCTGTCTCCAGGGTACGATTTCACTACGGACACCCAGATGTGTTCGACAGGGTGTTCCACATTACGAGAGGTGGCATTAGCAAAGCATCAAAAACCATTAACTTGAGCGAAGATGTTTATGCAGGTAAGAATAAGTAGCTCGATTATGTCCATAGTGTTGAACATTACTAACACACAAATGCTTCTTATGAATAGGATTCAACTCTACATTACGCCGGGGATATATTACATACCATGAGTACATGCAAATAGGCAAAGGCCGTGATGTAGGGCTCAATCAGATCTCCAAGTTTGAAGCCAAGATAGCAAATGGAAATAGCGAACAAACTCTAAGCCGAGATCTATATCGCCTAGGGCAACGATTCGATTTCTTCAGGATGCTGTCATGTTATTACACTACAATTGGATACTATTTCAGTAGCCTGGTAATGTAACTCTCTTTATTGCTTATTTCCTCTACTATTACCATCTCACTGAACTGTCTGCCAACTCACACACCAGATATCGATACTCGGAATTTATGTTTTCCTCTACGGACAACTATACCTTGTTCTAAGCGGATTGGAAAAATCTCTTCTTCTTCAAGCTAGAATGCAGAATGTCCGATCTTTGGAAACAGCTCTTGCTTCACAGTCATTTATACAGCTTGGGCTCCTTACAGGCTTACCAATGGTCGTCGAAATTGGACTTGAAAGAGGATTTCTTACAGCCTTCAAGGATTTCGTTCTCATGCAGTTACAATTGGCAGTTGTTTTCTTCACATTTTCACTAGGAACAAAAACACATTACTTCGGCCGCACAATACTTCATGGGGGTGCAAAGTACAGACCTACTGGTCGTAAGGTAGTCGTCTTTTCTGCCAGTTTCACCGAAAACTACAGATTGTACTCGAGAAGTCACTTTGTTAAAGGATTCGAGCTACTTCTTTTGTTGGTTGTCTATGATTTGTTCAGACGATCTTATCAGAGTAGCATGGCATATTTGTTGATCACTTATTCCATCTGGTTCATGTCAATCACTTGGTTGTTTGCACCATTTTTATTCAACCCCTCTGGGTTTAGTTGGGCCAAGATAGTAGATGACTGGAAAGAATGGAATAAGTGGATTAGGCAGCAAGGTGGTATTGGAGTTCAGCAGGATAAAAGTTGGCAGTCTTGGTGGGATGATGAACAAGCCCACCTTCGTCATTCAGGACTTGTTTCCAGGTTGATCGAAGTACTTCTCTCATTAAGGTTCTTCATGTATCAGTACGGACTCGTGTATCACCTAGATATCTCCCAGCATAGCAGAAATCTTCTGGTTTATGTGCTTTCTTGGGCTGTGATTGCTGCAATTTTCTTACTAGTCAAGGTTAGTTCTCAAACTTTCTTAAGTTTACCATTATCTTTGCAACCTTCATCCTTAACTTTTACTTTTGGCATCTGAATAATGGAAACTGAACTGATACCTTCATCTTGTGGCTCTCCCGGGCTAGTTAATATCCGTTAGTTGATATTACTAAAATTTATCTCAACCCATTATTTTAAACTCTTAGGTTGATTAGTGATTTAATATATTTCAACATGATATCAGAACAAGAGATCGTGTGTTCAAACGATTGCCTAGTCATTTCTTCTCCAATTAAAATTGAATTCTAAGTTCTCTTGGGCCCAATCAAAACCCGTTGGGTAGTCCTCAGCCTAACAACCACTTAAAAAAAAAAAGAAAAGAATTCTAAGTATTTCTCAAAATTTAAACCCCACAAGTAAAGGAGAGTGTTAGTTGATATAATTAAATTTATTTCAACCTATCAACTTAAACTTTTAGATTCATGGTGATTTAACATGTTTCAATAATATCTTACTTTTACTTATAGGCAGCTGTATGATTTATGCAAAAATCTGAACAAGAATATGTAATTCCTTGGAGATAAAGCATGAATCAAAATTAGTTCTTTTTTAGACCTTAGTCTTAATATCTGATCTGTTTAAAAACAAAGATGGGTTCACTCTTGTCAATGATACACATCCTGTGCAAATATAGGCAGTAAATCTGGGGAAGCAACAATTCAGCGCCAACTATCATTTCATATTCAGACTATTCAAAGTGTTTCTCTTCCTCGGCGTTCTAGCCGTAATTATTTCTCTATCCGCCGTCTGTGATTTATCTCTGAAGGACATGATCATCTGCTCTCTCGCCTTCCTTCCAACTGGATGGGGATTGATTTTGGTAAGGTTTAAAGTTCCTTTTCACCTTTCCCTTTCATTCTCTCCCTGGTTTGATCATCTGAGTTTTGAACGTACTATTGTTTCAGTTTGCACAAACTCTGAGGCCAAAAATAGAGCACACTTGGCTGTGGGACTTCACCAGAGTTCTAGCCAAATCATATGATTATGGTATGGGCGTCGTTATTTTCGCACCTGTAGCTTGTCTGGCATGGCTTCCAAATATATCGGACTTCCAGACTCGTTTCCTCTTCAACGAGGCGTTCAACAGACATTTGCATATCCAACCAATCATTGCTAGGAAACACAAGCACAAGTGATAATTTAAGTGAATAGTTGTGTTTAGTACATATTGTATAGCTATACAATGGTGACAAATCCTCTTGTACAGAAATTTAAACACTTCATAAATAATGGTAGGTATTAGTGAATCAGGATGGGATATAGGAAAATTATTTGATTAGGAGAGATCTATATATTTTTGTATCATAAGCCTACATTTTGATGCACATTATTTCAAAAAATTCCTTACTACGTTCATTAATTGACTTCAAACAATCTTTGTTATGACACGAAATACCAAAGATCTCATTTTTATTAATAGGAAAGTGATTCTCTTTATTTATTGTGATAGTCTTCACAAATAATTTGTTACTTTCTATGAACTTTGCATATATATATATATATATATGGTCTAAAACCATCTCTTTACAGTTTACAAATTCTCAAACTTCATACATGTTTTCACATAATTTTTATCTACATATTGTACCATTTTTCAAATAACCAAAGAAATAGCAATCAAATTCAATGGTGCAGCAGTACGCTTTTTCCCATTGTCACTTGAACCAGTGTGCTTCATAAATCATTGTATTAATGGAATATTCTTTGGTTCAAAAATTTAAAAATGAGGAAAACATTCTTTTCCATTTTCAACATATGTATTAATGGAAGTTCATCGGTGTAATTGGTAAACAAATATACCTAAGGAAAGCACATTCGAAACGGTGAATATTACTATATAAAAAATAAATCACACTATACAACAAATACGGACTAACTAATAATAATGAACTAATAAACCTAAAGCGATTCCAGACACATCGCCCATTATTTTATGATCAAACAAATTTCGAACCATATTGAACAATTATCAATGTATCCGAAAATAAATGGATGGACCTACTGAATATTAAAATGTAAATAAAACCAATTATAGCAATAACTCAACGGTATGGATGTACGTCCAATAACGTCATGAGTTCGAATTCTCCATCTCCATTATTGTCTGCAAATAAACTTTCATATTTAATGTTTGTCATTTATATTTAATTAATAATTAAGTTATTCCAAAGATCTCCATTAAGAATGTTAAGAGTATGATCCTAAAATATATTTTTGTTTAATAAATTAAAGATTTTTTTTTTAAAATAATGGTACTTCTTTAAAATTTATCACATAATTCATGTGTTTTTTTTTAATAAATTAGAATAAAAAAACAATAGATGAAAAAACCAAGCTTAAGCTCATTCCTCTTCCAGAAAAACAAATCATATAAAGAACTTCATAAAAAAGAACGCTAATTGTTCTCTCTTTAAAAAAAAAAAAAAAAAAAAAAAATCGAAACTGAATTTGATACACTAATGTGAATGCAAAAATGTCCAATTCCATAATAACTAAAAATCACTAATTCCAAAACAAAATATTTGTTTTTGTTAATTGTGAATTACACATCATTGTATTTAACCCTAATGGTGAGTTTAGATGAACCTTTGATTAGTTATGACATTAAGTTAACTAACCAATTGTGGGTGTGTGATTGTGCTATATATAAAGTACCATGGGTTCCCCCTTCATCTTTTTAAAGAAACCTAGCCACAAAATTTGAGAGCTCTTGATATTCATCAATGACAATTATGAGTGAGTGATCAAGATTGATCATCTCACATTCTGAACAGTGAAGTAGGCTAGTTCGAACCACTTTACATCGACGTGTTAATTTCTTCTCCTTGTGCCTTCTTATTTGGTTTTATTTCATCTCTATTAGTCTTGATTTGATATTGGATTAGAAGTAGATCTGAATTTTGGTATAGCATTTAGTATTAGAGCCTATTGAGGCATCTATCCCTGCTGTAGTTTAAATTTGGGGATTTCTTTGTTTGATGAAGGAAAACTAGATCGTCCTCCTTTTTCACCTCTTTTCTCTTTTGGCATCACTTCAACAAGCCTCAAACTGAGAAAGGACATCAAGAACACATAAAGAATATTTATTTGCAATTCTAATAGATTTGAAGTGAATTGAGATAATTTGAATTTGTTGATTGAGAAATTTGAAATTCTGAGACTGATTATTGTGATAGCTGCTTTGTGATCTCCTTAGGTATTTGAAATTGGTTGATCTCGTCGTTTGTATTGTTTTCAATTTAAGGCTTGATTGAATTTTCTATTTTTCACTATTCTCCTGAAATTTGATAATCCGCATAAGATGTCTGCTAGATTTGAGTTAGACAAATTTGATGGGTCGGGGGACTTTAGTTTGTGGAAAAGGAAAACGAAAGCCTTTTTAGGGCAACAGAGAGTTGCAAAAGTCTTAGATAATCCTCTTAAGTGGCCTCTAAATATGATCGAGGATTCAAAATTAGAGGCATTGCAAATAGCCTAAAGCACCATCATCCTTCATTTATATGATAATGTCTTAAGAAGAGTTGGCAATATAGATGATGTAGTAAATTTATGGGCCAAACTTGAAGAGTTTTACATGTCCAAATCGTTTTCCAACAAGATTTATTTGAAGTAAATGCTATTTGGGTTTGGGATGGATCCTTCTAAAGGATTGGAAGAAAACATAGACCTGTTCAACAAAATTTGTGGCGACCTGTCCAATTGTGGGGAGAAGCTTGATTATAAAAATCAAGCAATAATTCTCCTCAATTTGTTACCCGAGAAATACCCTAAATCAATCATTAAGTACAATAGAGGTACTTTGACCCTAGATATTGTTTTGGATTCGAGGTCTAGAGAGTTAGAGATGAAAATCGAAAAGAAGGATTCTGAGGCCTTGTTTGCAAAGATTAAGTCTTCTAAAGGTCAAGGAAGTTCGTCAAGTAAATCGAGCTCTAAATTTGGAAAGGGGAAACAAACATTAGAGCAGAAGAGAGTTACTTGCAATTACTGTAGAGAAAATGGTCATACGAAGTATGAATGTCCCATTCTGAAGAGGAAAGGTAAGAAATTTGAAGCTCCAGAGAGAATTCCACCAAACTGAAGACTCTCCAAATTTTCAAGGATCAAACAGCTTTTGAAGTCCAAAACTATTTCGAAAGTCAAGCAATTCCACAAACAATCGACCAAATACGAAGAACGCTCATCCTGTTCTTAAAATCAAGAACATACATTCAGAGAGAACAAATCAGAGGATCAAGCATAGTGATCGAACCACTTTCTCACAAAATTATCTCCAAATTCAAGTTCAACACCACGAACCAAAATTTCTCTGGAAATCTCGTGTGAACATATACATCCAATGATTAATAGGTCATGGGTTTGAATCTGCCACCCCCAATTTTGGTGTAGACTTATAATTTCGTCATATTTTAAAAAGAAGAATTGTGAGGCCTTGTTTGCAAAGATTAAGTCATCTAAAGGCCAGGGCAGTTCAACAAGGAAATCGAGCTCTAGGTTTAATAAGAGGAAACAACCTTTAGAGCAGAAGAGAGTTTTTTTGCAATTACTACAAGAGGATGGTCATACTAAGTATGAATGTCTCATTCTGAAAAGGAAAGAAGTTGATGATGATTCATCTAACTTCCTCAAGGATTCTTATTCAGGCGAGGTCTTCTTGGCCGAAAATTTTGAAATTTTGAACCTTATGATAATTTATGGATTATGGACTCTAGCTGTTCATTCCACATGTCCCCTCTTGAACACAATTTTGAAAATTTAAAAATTCTGAATTATGGCAAGGTTTTGTTGGCTAATAACCTTCAGCTTGAGATTAATGGAGTAGGTTCTCTTCGGTTTAGCATGGATGACGGTTCCGTCAAGATGTTAACAAATGTGAAATTTGTTCCAAGTTTTTAGCGAAACCTTATCTCGTTAGGTGTTTTGGATGCTGCTGGTTATGACTACTCATCTCCAAAGGGATTACTCTCAGTGAGTAAAAATGAGAAAATTGAATTATCTGGAAAGTTGACCAATGATCTATACATTCTGCAAGGCGAAACTTTTCAGTGCGAGTTTGATGTAGTTTCTGATAATTTTGTTAAAACTCCATTTGAATTTTTGACAGGTTCTATACTAGAAGTTAATTGTGTTGTTGATTCTCTTTATGCATCTGAAAATCCGTTTGTTGAGCTTTCAGTGCTTGTCAGTGACATTGCATGTTCAGATCCTATCTGAGTTGATCTTGAACCTGAGGATGTTCCTGCTGGTTTAGAGTGCAACATTCAGTTGTTCGATAGGGAGTTGGTTTGTTTGTTGGATTTTTCATGTAGGATATTTGTGGTGAGACCTGTAAGTTGTTTACTCATTGTCCGCTTTTGCTCGTTTATGATGAAATGCGATCTAGAGGGTATTGTATAATCTCGTTCTGATGCAGATTAGTTTGCTTTCGGTTACATATATGAAGAGGGGATAAATGCTCTTGATGTGTTCTTGTATGTATCCTCTCTGATGGGCTTCGATTGCTTTGGTCAGTTTTGGTTACAGTTCTTTGAGCAGTTTGTTTCTTCCCTGATTGTTTACTCTTTTGCAAGAAATCTGTTTGATCATTGTGTTTTCAGAAAGACTGTTAGTGCTTATTGCTTCATCTTGATTCTGTTGAGTTTAGATGATATTCTGATGGCTTCTAGTAGTTTTGATGAAGTTATGCAGTTTGAAAATTTCTTGATTTGTGAGTTTGATATGGAAGAAGTTTGTTGTGTTTCTGGAGTATTTTTTTGTGCTTCTCTTTCTTGCCATTCTTATAGCACAGTTTGTGAGTTTGTTTCAGCAGTTTCATGGAAGTTTGACATATTTTGGTGCAGCGTTCTGAGTATTCAGATTTTTTATTCGGACTTTTGGGTTCTGAATGCATTTGTTTCTGAAGAGTTGATTCGTTCTAGATATATTGACTCTAGTTTGTGCTGCTTATGTCGTTTTGAGAGGGTATTCCTCATTTGCTTTGATTCCATGTTACTTGGCAACATTTGTTTTATGTTTTGTCTGTTTTCGAAGATGTTCTTTGGATAACAGGTTTAGGTTGCTGTTGGTGGATTGAGTTCACCTTCCTGCTGAAGTTCTGAGTTCTGAGGTCTTGAAGACTGTTCTGATTTGCTCGTGCCGAGCAAAGTTATCATTCAATTTTGTCTGAAGTTTTGATATTATAATGTCATTTTTTATATGTACTTCAAGAGGGTAATTTGTTAAATATGAATTACACATCAAATTGTAATAACCCATATGGTGAGTTTAGATGAACCTTGCGTTAGACTTGGGGTTAGGTTAACTAACCAAATTGTAGGGTGTGTGATTCAGCGATATATAAAGCTCCATGGGTCTCCTTCAACCTTTGAAAGAAACCCTAGCCACCAATTTGAGAGCTCTTGATATTCATCAATGACAATTATGAGTTAGTGATCAAGATTGATCATCTCACATTCTGAACTGTGGAGTAGGCTTGTCCGAACCGCTTTATATCGGTGTGTTAATTTCTTCTCCATTCCTTCTTTTACTTATGTTTGATTTTCATCTATTGTATTGCTTTGATTTTGGGCATTAGATCTATCATTTGCACTTGGGTTAGAGTATAGTTCTGAATTTTGTATCAACAAGAAGTTATATTGAGAAGTTATTTTGAGTAGTTAAAAATTGAAGGTTGTAGTAAAAAACTCATTTGGATATAGTTTTTGTGTAGATGAGTTAGAGTTAAAATTTTGTTTGGATATAGATTTAAAATAAGTAGTTTATTTGAATAGTTAAAAAAGTAATAATTAAAAATGAGTTATTTTGATTGATTTGAAATAAATGATAATTAAAATGAGTAATTAGAAATGATTGAATAATTATAAATGAATTATTAGAAATGAATAGTTAGAAATGAGAGTTATTTTTAAAAATAAAAAGGAGGAGAATTGGTAAAAACTCGTTTGAATGTAAATTTCGAGGAAGAATTAGTAAATCACCCTTAAATATGACAAACAAACAATGTTTGAACTTCCGCGTTTGAATTAAATAATACGCAAAATTGAAGTTCAATTTTGAACCAAAAAATTTATGAAAGTAAGATGGACAGTAAATTACCCATAAAAAGACAAAGAATCTGTCATATTTACTCAATAGTTTGAAAAATACGATTATTTTTTTCTAAAAAAAAAGCATTCGATTTTACTAATTTGTCCGAATTTTTGTGTTTCTATATTCGAAATTATAAAATGAAAATTGTGTTGGATAGTCTAATTTCACAAAATAATTATATATTTTAGTATATTTAAAAATATTTGTATTTATAGTAAAAAATACGATAAAATACTCCTTATACAATATTGTTTTATGTTTCATTTGTACTTAAAAAAAAAGGTTTCATTACTTCAAAAAAAAAAAAAAAAAAAAAAAAAAAACTATAGGTTTGATTCTTTTCATAACTATTTATTTTGAAAAAAGTATTTATTAGTTTTCATAACTATTTATGATTTTATATTTAATAAGATCACTTAAAGAAAAAAAAAGATTTTATTTAATCAATAAATGTCTATATTTTGATGGGACAGATTTATTATTTTTAATAATTAATGGAAAGGATTTGATTTTAAACCTTCCATTTAAATTTAGGTTTGGTTATTATAAAAATATGAAGATTTGATTATTTCCATAACTATTTATTTTATAAATCTAAACCTTTTAATCCAAAAAAAAATTATTATATTTTTCTCGGTTTTCTTTACTTGATTTTTCCGATTTCTATTATTCCATATGTGTTTTTTAAAATATCAACCACATGTGTATTTAATTTTTTTCATTTATCTTTAATTTAATAATATATTTTCCACTGTTAACAAAAAAAAATCAATATATTTTCCAGTATTCAAAATGAAAAATATCAGTATATTTTCCATAAATAAATTGGCGAATCATTTGAAAATTAAAATATCAATAAATTCCATAATTAATGTTTGTCCTTTTATGATCTTTAATTAATTAATATTATATTCATCAATGAATCTAGAAATTAAATTGGCGCAGGATGTTCCTTTTGAGTATTTAAATCCAAATTGATATGCAATTGCAGTCAGAGAGGAAAGTTCTAAAAAAAAAGAAGAGAAAAGTAGGAGAAGAAAGAGATGAATCACTTGGAGGTTCGAGATTGGGCAGCACTTGAAGACGATGTGGCTGGTGTGATTTTGGACAAAATAATTTCTTTGTATGATTATGTCCAATTCAGCATGGTTTGTAAATCTTGGTATTTTATTGCTTTACGTTTCAAACACCAACGATTTATAATTAATTCCAAGTTTCCTCAGCTTCCTATGCTTATTGTTCCTAATTCTATTCTTCAAAACCAACATTACTCTCTTTACGACTTTCGAACCAATAATATTCGCCCCGTTCACTTCAAGTTTTCTTTCGACAAAAGGTGTTGCGGTTCATCTTTTGGTTGGTTGATCATGCTTGAAAACTCTCTTCATGTTTCCTTATTCAACCCTTTTTCTGGGACCCACATTCTTCTTCCTCCCATTAATGTGGAGCCTGATCTACCTAATGTTTACACTTCACACAGCCTAGTTAAAGCCATACTAACCAAAGATCCATTTTTGTACCCAAATGATTACATGGTTGTAGCCATCTACACTTCATTTCATAAACTATGCCTCTTGAAAGCAAGCGATCAAACTTGGATCTATCAAAACCTACAAGAACAATATTGTTTTCGAGATCTTAATCTTTGTAACGGTACTATATATGTCATAGACAAAAATCTTGTACTCTGGAAAATTGAAGTCGATGGAAATTCTTCTATTTCCTTCAAGGAGATCACACCTAGATTTACCCTATTTAAGGGGGAGTTTAAATTGTTCTCATTTGAAGATTCATATTCGTGTTCAATGTATGTTGTTGAGTCTTCCAAGAAAGAGATATTATTGATTGGAAGGTTATTTTCTATTAAGTATGACGATGTAGAACACTCCTTGGACATTCGGTATGTAAAGACTAGCAAATTCTTGGTCTACAAAGTTAGTGATGAGTGTGATGAAAATGGGATTCATCGAGTTACAAAGGTTAAAAATTTGGATGGAGATGCTATATTTATTGGAGACAACCAATCCATTTGTGTTCCAAGCAAAAATTTCTCTAAATGTCTATCAGATAAAATATATTATACTGATAATTGTTATGGCTTTTGTACCCCTTTTATATATGGGCCTCAAGATGCAGGAGTATATAATGTAGTAGATAAATCCTTCAACAAACATTACATAACAGATCCGGTTGACCGAAACTTGCCTCCACCTATATGGGTTGTTCCCACCATATGCTTCAAAAATTTTAAGAATTAAACTCAAGAATTCATCTCTCACCACATATTTCAAAATCGTATTGCACAATACATGTATTTTTATTATTGTAGTATGGTTATTCTAATATTCCCTCTCTAGAAACTATACTATTTGTTTTTTTTCTGTTCATTAATGTTTTTTCTATTGCATGTCTCACATTATTATACACCAAATGTTTTTTCTTCTTGAAATTCAAAGCAAAAATTTTAACGCCTCGTAATGTTAAAAAAAAAAAAAAAAATTGTTCATTGATGAATTGAAATTTCGCTTTTCCAATTTTCCAAAAACAAAAAAAACTTAATATATAAGGCAGGAATTAAATGGAACATATAAAATTTCTCAAAAAAAAAAAAAAAAAAATGAACAATTAAAAAAAAACAATTAAGGAAAGATATAAGACGAAAATTGAGTAGATAAATGGTCCATATTTTGTCTGGTCTTTATTTTTCGTTATTGAGTGGTTAATTTTTTGGGGGAAATCATTTTTTATTATTTCGGAAAAAATCAAAATTTTATATTGGAAAAAATCAAAAACAGTTTTTAGTTAGAAAAAAATTAATTTTGATAATAAGCTTGTCTTGCATCTATTTAACAAAATTTTAATATTAAGATCTGCTTATTGGATGCAATTTAAGGTTTGAGATATATGCTTTTTTTCTATACAATAATTAGAATGGAATTGTACAAATTCATTATCTTTTTTATGAATAGACACACTAATATATTAAGTTAGTATTCTGATATGCATAGACATATAATACAAACTGGTCCATAATTAATTTTCATAATGACTATGAATTTAAAAATTAACCAATAATTATAGCTCAATGAACTTCAATGTCCCAAATAATATACATCCAATTTTCGATTCTGAAAGAGAGTGAATTTCAGATAAGAGAAAAAGTATAGCTGGATGAAACCCAATGAAGTTTTTGGATAAATATAGAAATTTATATTGTATTTTTTTATGTTCATACTTGACTAATTATGTATATGTTTGTGTAAATTTAATTCAAGAATAATTGGACTGGTATTTATAATTTTTTTTTTTTATTATTACAAGATTATATATAAGAATGATATTTTAAATTTATGTATCATTTACATTGTTATAGGTAGAATTAGACCTAAGAGATTGGGCTGCTCGAAGGAAGGTCAGGTCCATTGAGAAAGGCCTAAGCCTGAGCAAAAAGGCCTGAAGCCACCTGAGAGGTCGGGGCCCAAACCGGGCCCGTGCACGAGCATGCAGCACACCTGCGCATGCGCCTAGTAGGGGTGAACATGGCTTGGGTTGGGTTGGGTTGAAGAGGTTTTCAACCCAACCCAAATTTTCGGGTTGATCATTTTTCCAACCCAACCCAACCCGATTAAAGAGACAACCCAACCCAATCCAACCCTATATTTTCGGGTTGGGTTGGGTTGGGTCATCGGGTTCATCAATACATTGCAAATATATATACTTTTTTTTAATCAAATTGGTCATACTTTATACATAAATAAAATACAATCTCTAATTATTATCATATCAAGTTAATGAAATGATATATATATATATATATATTTAATATGCAAAACATTCAATCAAAAGTCACTCACTATTAGTACTACTGATATGGTTTCATATAAAAATCTCAATTATATAACATAAAACAAATAGATAATTAAAACAAAAAAAATAGATGACATGATTCGACTTTCTTATAACAAATAGATAATTAAAACCAACAAAAATAGACGACATAATTTTGTATATATTTCTATCATGATCTATAAAGACTTAAAAAAAAAATTAAAAACATAGTGAAAAATAAAGTCTAACAATAATAATTAAATAAATATACATATAATCTAAATAATTAAATAACATAATAATTATGTTACATGTA
>JBBMKA010000022.1:5314662-5337058 GCA_037833695.1 Sechiopsis laciniata | reverse complement strand
ATATCTTTCTGCCGACGTTTCTAAAAACGTCGGCTAAGCATATTTTGGCCGACGTTTTTTAGCCGACGGTAAAAAAATCGTCGGTCAACCTACTTTTTCTTGTAGTGAGATGATATTGAGTTATTTTTAATTAATATAAAGATGAGAAAGGAATTTGAATTATGACCCTTTGATCGTAAGAATATATAGATAGTTGAATTATTTTTAATTAGATTCTTATAATTCATAATACTCAAATTTCTTATAATTCTTAATATTGGAATGACGAAGTTTTTTTTAATCATTTAATTGTAGCTCACAACAAGTTGGCTTCTTTAGAAAGAAAGAAAAAAGAATAGGGAATGAATTGTTGCTTAGGAATGGCTTTTCAAGTAGGAAAATCATTTGGAATAAAAAATATATATGGTTTTGATATTGTCATCTATAGAAATCAAGATAAATATACAATCTACAAATTGTAGGTCAAAAAGAAAAAAACGTAGGCTAAATAATTTATTTCATTTTTTAATTATATATCCATTTCAATTTTATCTTCTAAGGTACCCAACATCTCGATTTAGACTTCAATAAATTGCATCGTGAGTTGACATTTTCTTCTTTAATTCGAGTTTGGATTTTCTAAATGTTTTTTTTTTTTAATTTAAATTGGGAAGATAATCACAAAATCTACCTAAAAAATATTACTGTCACAAATAAAATAAGAGTCAAATAGTAATGTTCAAAATAGAACTCGTGATCAAGAAGTTGAATTAAGTTACAACTAATAATCAAGTCAACACGCCATCAAAAATCAAATTCAATCATCTTATTTTGAAGTTTAATTCATTTTGGTACGTGAAATTTTATTGGAAATTGTAGATATTCATCTCAAAATTTATTTCATTTTTATTGTACCAAATACTCTTTCGAGTTTTATAAGCTCTGATATTATATTAAAAAGTGTGGACATTCATATGAAAACCAATTGGTGATGAGAAGAGTAAACGATATAAAGTGAGTAGCAAGTCAAAAATAGATAATCCTAACTAGGAAAATACTAGCAAAATTATATATTAAAATTGGATAAACAAAAGAACGCACATTTTATATACATATACGATAATTTAATCAATCTACAAATTGTTAAAGTTAAAATATGGTGTTGATCTCCTAAAAATATGCATGCATATAGTAATTACTCTTAATTGTATTCGTGAAAATTTTGGGATATTACATACTTTAGGGGGCGTTGGTTTGAAGAAATTAGCGAGGTATCGAGCTATTATCTATAACCCTTCTACAAAAATCATTATCTAAATGAGCTATTAACTGCAATCACTCTACAAATAACCACATTCAAACGAACTATTACTAAAACTCAAATTTTAAATTACTAAAAGTAACTTCTCATTTATAATCACTCTACAATTTTACCTCCATATCCATAAAACTAGGTTGTTAAGTATTTGTTATGAAAATATTCATTTAAATAGATAAAAATCTTCCAAAGAAGACAAGTTGGTATGAATTTGCATCTCAAAGAAAATAATTTTTTTTGTCCTCGAGGGTTTGCACAATTGATTGAAGGTTTGAGTTTTGAGGGTATGTTCTCTTCGAAATTTAAGATTTGAAACTCACTCGTGACATTTATTTGTAGACACTCTTAATTGTGCCACTACTCCTTTAGTGTATTTATAGTACTTTTTTAGAAATATTTCATTCACAATAAAAAATTGAGCTTTTTTTTTTCATATTCCAATCTGTCTTTAATCTCTTGATTGAAAACTGTCTGCTTGATTGAGAAACTATACTGATTGAAGACAATTTGTGACACTGATTGAATTAGATTATTTGTGATATTGATTGAAAATTATATATACACTGATTGAAAATTATATGTACACTAATTTGAAGACTATCGAATTGCACTGATAGAAGTCATGAGATGCATATACTTTTTCGTCTTTGTATTAGATATACCCTAATCTTTTACTATGAAAGAAATCTTTTTAAAATGTTGTTTATATATATATTTGATTGTACATACAAAATTCCCATATAGAAAATTAGATTCGTGTAAGTTAGTCGGTTTAATATAACCAACATATGAGCAGTTTGATAATTTAATCCAATAAATGTAATATATTTGAGAAAAAGGAATTGCAATATTACTTTGAATTTATCTAATAATCAATAGAAAACATGTAGATTTTTAGATTTATCTTTTTTTCCAGTACAATTTCAAGATAAGAGGGGAATAGTAAAAGATATCTTAAAATTTTCATTTTGATTTAGTGGAAGGTGTTGTTTGACTAAACTTTCAATCTCTAAATTCTAGTTTGTCATATTTTCATTTCTCTTAATTTGTATTGGAGTTATCGTGACAAGTAGCCCAATATCACTGCCTAGATTTTTTTTTTTTAATTAAATTTTATTTTATTTTAAATTATTTTGCAATTCTCCTCTTCTCCATAATTATAAATTTACCAGTGATGTCAAGTGAAATATCATATGAGTTTTAAAAAAAAAAAAATTAATTAATTATTTTTAAATAACATCAGGTGAGTTATAATTCAAAAAGATAAAACAATTCACATGAAATATAATTTAATTTATTCTCCAAATTTTAAAAACATAACATGGGGAGAGACGTAAAGAAATCATGGGTGAGAATGGCCGACATCACGGATTCATTTTGTACAGAAAATTCATGGCTGGATGCTGTCTATTCTTTTTTTTCTAGATGTGATGAATAATAATAAAAACATATTATTGAAAAAAATTTCAAACACATGATCATGATTTCTCAACTTTTTTTCATGCAATTAATTGTTGAATATTTATTTATAGTTTCTTGACCAAGGAATGTGGACATCAAATTATTTTATACATTTTTTTTTAGTAGAAATGGGAAAAGGAGGATCACAAATCTTATAAAGTGAGTACACTATTACTTTCAAATAAATGAGAGTCAAATACATATTTTCGAGATCGAAGCCATGATCATGGGGTTGAACTTGATTTTTACCAAACAATAAAACCATCAGGTCACCGTCTCTTTCGATGGACATAAATTTTTCGGGATAATAAAGATTGACATATGATATCGTCTATTTTGGACATAAATTTTTATGATTTTATTTTTTGTCATCACTTCAAAATTTTCATATTATTAGAATTGTTCTCTTCCTTATATACCAAAGACCTTCTCCTTAACTTAGTAAGATAAGATTTTATTCGCATGCATTAACAATGTCACGACAAAAAAGTTTTGAATTAAATTGAGCCGGACCAATATAGTGTCTACAATAACAATTCTTCCCTCAAACTCTTCAAAACTTATCGACTTTGTCTATATTCGAGAGACTTCTCCTTGAACAAACTATACCAAACCATGCGAGAGGCGCTCCACTCCTTTTTGTTCTACATTGAAAGTTTTGATCTCCACATTGCTAAGTTAAGAATCGAGGTTTGATACCATTTTTTAAGGACAATGAACATCCACCTACGCTCTACATTGATATAATAATTTTCATTTTGAGCATAAGTTCTTATATCCTTTATTTTTTGCATAACTCAAAAAGTCTTATATCAATTAAGTTGTTATCTCTCTTTATATATTCAAAATTTTCTTAAATTTTCAACGTGAAATTTTATTCGCACGAATTAGTCTAAGCAATCGTTTGTTTTTCCATTTTTAATTCATAAGAATAAATAATGAAATTAAGTCACGGGCACAATAAGCCACAATAATACTGCAATCCTTTTCATTATTGTCTCCCACTACCCATTCATTTCACACTTTTAAAAGACAACGCCCATTGTTTTTTTTTTTTTTTTGAGTACTCAACGCCTATTGTTTTCATCCATTTATTTCGTCTGAAATTTCTATAAATCAAATTAAATATTTCTCTTCCTCAAAGTACATGTCCATGCAACTAATTTGATTGGCTATGTAATAACGAATTTCATCTACTCGTTTCATTGGATGATAGATCACAATCAAACCATTTTATATCACTGTATTTTTTTAGAACTTTATATCTCTGTTTATATCTATTGTGCTACACATTGACATTTATGTTTAATTTATAATTCTCTTTTTCGTATTGGTCATTAAAATACACACACAATCTTTTTTTTTTTTTTTTTTGAAGTATTTCACTTATATCACATAAATAACTCTTTCATTTTATTTAGATGAATCATATGGATGGATTTAATATATATGTATATATATATATAGCAAAACTTTTTTTATTGCACATGAAAGGTAACATATATATTCTTCCCCATGAATACAACATCTTAAGAGGGTGATCAAATTCTTATCTTGAAGCTTCAATATGATTTGACCTTGTTGATAACCTCTTCAATATTGATTTATTTTGATCATTTGATCATTAAACCCAACCTTAATTTACACTTTCTATGAGTTTTTTTTTTTTTTTTCTTTTAAGTATACTTTTTATGAGTTAAAATATTACCAATCAATCAACATTTTTTTTTTTCTGTTCTT
Source organism: Sechiopsis laciniata (assembly GCA_037833695.1). Classification (NCBI taxonomy): domain Eukaryota; kingdom Viridiplantae; phylum Streptophyta; class Magnoliopsida; order Cucurbitales; family Cucurbitaceae; genus Sechiopsis; species Sechiopsis laciniata. The sequence goes on along the minus strand of JBBMKA010000022.1, from coordinate 5,332,560 downwards.
CTTATAAATTTACTAAAATATATATAACAAATGCAAAAAAGTAAATTGCAAAGTTTCAAAGAAAAGACAATCAATAAAATAAATAAACAGCAAACTTTAATGTGTGTAAATTCTTTTTAATTTTTAATTTTTTATTTGAGTTCAATAATAATTGAAGATATAGAAAATTTGAATATTGATATAACTTAAGATTTAAATTATTGCTTTTATTGATATCATTATTATCAATTTTTAATTTTTTATTTGAGTTCAATAATAATTGAAGATATAGAAAATTTGAATATTGATATAACTTAAGATTTAAATTATTGCTTTTATTGATATCATTATTATTATTATTTGACTATATATATATATATAGTCAAATAATAATAATAATGATATCAATAAAAGCAATTATATATATATATATATAAATCTCTAATATTTTTTAGTTTAGACAAATTTTGTTATGTAAAACCTTTTTTTTTTCTTAATTTACAACCAAACAATGAAACTATTGTGTCATAAACTTTTTTTTTTTCTCAAACAGACATGTAAAACATTTAATTGAATTTGATTTCATATTTTTAGATCAAAGTAAAATATTGCTTATATAATAAATATTATCTCGTAAAGAATCCATGTTACATTTGGCTGATTTAAATGCGAATTTTACGCTTATTCTCTCACTTATAGCGTCTTATTCCCTGATCCTTGTGCCAGCTCCAAGTCAACTTCATCATTTTCTTTTTTCCTCACAATTTACACGGGCAAACATATATAAATATACGTGTGTAATGTATTATATATTAAATTACGAGAAATAAAAATAAAAAATCATTTTGGTCTCTCAAGTCCTGAATTATTTATTTCAGTATTGAATTTATATTATTGTATATATATTTTTTTTTAATTTCGTTAAGAACAACAATTTAATAGTATCAACGTATTCTCATAAGTTGTGATTCGAATCTTTTTCTCCTAATTTATAGTTGAACTAAAAATAAAGAGTTTGTTTCAAAAAAAAAAAAAAACTAAAAAGAAAGAGTAGGATTTCATACCGTAACCTTTTTGTATACGAGGTCGTAGATGATGTTATTGAAACTATATATAGATAGAGAGAGTTAAATTATAAAGGTGTCTACCCTTGAAATTAGAAGATAAATTTTTTTGCAAAAAAATTCATTATATAAAAAATTGGGAGAAAATAAGCTTAATTTTGAAAATGTTATTTATATATATTTTATTATTAAAGTTTTTTTTTGGTTCTAGGGGAATTTGTTTGGTAAATTTATGGAAAATTTAAAATAAGTATTACTAACTACTCCTAAAAAAACCACATTAATAATTACTCAAAATAATTATTCATTTTTACTATTAAAAATAACTTTTCATTTCTAATAGTTCATTTCTAAATACTCAAAATTATTCCTGATTTCTAACTACGCAATTTTAATAATTTATTTCTAACTAATCAAATAATCATTCATTTTTAATTATTTAAAATAACTCATTTTTAACTACTCATTTTTAATTATTCATTTCTAACTACTAGAAATAACTCATTTTAACAACTAATTTTTAATCATTCTTTTTTAACAACCCAATTTTTTTTTTTTGTTTTAAAAAGATTAACTACCCAAATTAATAACTACTCATTTCAAATTTACATCCAAACAAACTATTGTTTCTAACTTTTCTAAAAAAAATTAAATAAATAAATAAAAATAAAAATCACATCCGAATAAGTTGTTAACTTGTAGACACCTCTAGTATTTCCATTTCTTCGACGTCTCTCGGTGTGTAACCTTGGGATGGGCGTGGTTACTCTTGTTTTAAAAAACCAAAAAACAAATTCTTAACTATTACTCTTAGTTTCTAACTATTCAAAATAATTTCTCAAATTAATTCATTATTTAAAATCTCATCTAAACATCTAAGTTTTTTTTTTTGAAGTAACAATTTAGTTTTTAACTTTAATTTAGAACGTTTTAGTCTATGTACTTTCAATTTTGTAATAATTTAGTTCATAAACTTTAGATAAAATGGTATAAACTACTCCTAAATTATGAAACTTATAACAAGTACATCTTGAATTTTTAATTTGATCAATTATATCCAATTAAAATTTGAATAAATGTTGCAATTATTTCCCAAGTCACATTTGAGTGAGTTGAAAGAAGGGTAAAATTGTCATTAAAAAACTTTCATGATGTCTTTCTCAACTTCCCTTTCTCAGCTAATCTCCCCATTGAATGGTGACCCTGGTTTTGGGTTCTCTGAATTGAAGACAATATCATCCTACATGAAAATAATGACACTCTCAATTTTAGTCTAATTTGTCAGAATAATTTTTTTAATAGCTTTCACAAATATTGATTGTTTCTCATATTTATGGAGGAATTAAAATGAGTATTTATTAATTACTCTTAAAATAATTATATTCAAACGAATTTTTGTAACTTCTCAAAATAATTTTCATATCTACTATAAAAATAATTCTTCATTTCTAATCCTTCATTTATAACTACTCAAAATAACTCCTCATTTCTAATAATTAATTTCAAATCATTCATTTCCAACTTATCAAAATAACTCATTTTTAATGATTCTTTTTTAACATGTTTTTAATGATTTTTTTAACTACTTAAAATAACTACTCATTTTAAATTTGCATTTAAACAAACTATTATTTTTAATTCATTTACAAAAAAAATTACATCAAAACATTTTTCAACTAGAACTCTCAAATTTGAACTAATTAAAATAATTCTTCAAATTAACTGCTCATCCAAACACCTCTACTAGTCATCCCACTCAAAGTCAGCGAGCCAGATTGAAGAAGAAAGGGTTTGCTTTTGGGTTTCTCCAACGCCAACACAACCAAACAAATGATTCAATAAAATAGCAAAAATTTGAATAAAAACCCAAAGCAATTATCTTTTTCACTCCATAAAATTTTATAAATTTGCATGAAACATAGTAGCATTAAAGCCATTTGGTTTATCAAAGACAAAATTGTTCTCTCTAACCTTAATTAGTTTCATTTCACTGCATTCGCTTTGAATGAGGAATTTATTTGAAGAATCGAGCGTCTTTTTCTGTTTCAATCCGCAACATAAGTTATGAATTTTAATTCTGATTATTGATGGGGTTTCGTTAATTGAAATAGTTTTTTAGTATAGTTTTAGAGATCTAGAATTGTGGGGTTATTTGGTTTTAACCCTTTTGATTTTTTGTTCGTGGGGTTGCTGGTCTTTGTATGTTTATTTATTTATTTATTTTATTCTTCTTGGAAAGAAATTTAAGAGAAATGAAGGTTGAAGAGAAAGACAAAGGAGAGGAGGAGGAGAAAAAAAAAAAAAAATCCAAATGACAATCTTATCCTTCTTTTAACTCGCACAAATTTGAATAAAGATTAATTACAACATTTATCAAATTTTATGAGATAGAACTAATCAAATTATTTTCTATATATATAAAAAAAACTAATCAAATTAAAAATTTAAGGTGTAATTTGTTACAAACTAATGATTTTTGCAATCTTTCCTAAATTTTAATATATAACAATTAAAAAAGTATTAAGGTGTCAAAAAAATCGACAACCTCAACAATCTAGACTATTCAACTTAAATTGAGGGCGTGTTTATTTTTTGGACATGAGGAGTGGTTAATAACCACTCCTCAAAAACCTCTCGTTTGTTTTTTGTAATAAACAATTACTCTTAACTACTCTTAACCATTTTATTAAATTTCACATCAAATTATCACTCAACCACTATTAACCCAAATCTCCAAACAAATAGCTGATTACTCCACTACTATTAAACTTAATCTCCAAACGAGTAGTTAATCAATTCAAATTACTATTAATTACCTCATTCCCTTCCACTTCACTCTTTTCTACCAAAAAACAAACACTAAGCGTTGAGTTGAGTTATAATTATTTATTTATTTGGATTGAATTATAACTTTACATAGGTTAGTTGAGTTATAATTTTCTTTGAGGTGAGTGGGTTCTCGAGTTGGCCAATATTTTGTTGGTTTAATGCAACTCAACTCAAACTAAAAATAATATTATTTATATGTGCGTAATATTAATTAATAAAATAGTTCATATAAATAAAATGCATGCATTAACGACATTAGTATTTTTTTAGTTTGATCCTAGCATAATACCATTTTTCTTCATTTTTTGTACAAACATATGGGCTGTATGATGAGCTTTAAAAACTACAAGGGAGATGCTTACAATCCAACCCAATAAATATATGGTTTGGTTTAGCTTCTTTGAGGGTTGGCAAATTTAAAAATTTAGACTTATCTAAAAAATTTACTCACAACTCAATCTAGATCATGCATACCCTTAGTACTTATTATTAGATTTTGGGTTAAAATATTATTTTTGATATCAATATTTTAAAGTTTGTTTCATTTAATCTATGAATTTTCAAATGTCTAATTTTAATCTCTTAATTTAAAATAATTGTGAAAATAATATTAATGGCAATTAATTGGTTGTAATATATTCTTATATTTTAAGGGATTTTGAAACTATGCAAATTAAAATTAAATATTTGAAAATTTAGACACCAGAGATTAGATTATATAGCATAGTTAACTTTTTTTTAGAACACTCAAATAATATGAGAACATTTTCATTATCGACGTGTGACTATAGTATCGAATGGATTATCACCAAACAATAAAATCACTAGAGTACTAACCATTTCGATAATAAACTTGATTTCTAAATAAATAATTATTATGAATTGAATTGATTATCTTGCCAAACCTCTTTAACTATTTTATATAACAAAGTTAAATTAAGCTGAATTTTGTTTTGGCATATCCACATCCACCTAATATCATATTCTTAATATCTTTCATTGGATCCAAAAACTTCCCCCCACACATTTCCTTGACTATAAAATCCCCAAACCCTTCTCCCAAATGCCTCACTCACTCACTCACTTCAAAAAAAAAAAGAAAAGAATGGGGAAGCTCTCCATTTCCCTTCTCCTCTTCCTCTTCTTCAATCTCTCTTGTGCTCTCAACACTCCTGCATGCAACTGTGATGACAAACCCAAACCCCCTTCTTACCCTCCCCAACACAAACCCCCTCATTTCCCCCCTAAACCCCCCAAATCCCCTCATTTCCCCCCAAAACCCCCCACCGTTAAACCACCTTATGTTCCAAAACCGCCCGTTGTTAAACCACCTCCCCCCTATGTCCCTAAACCATCCCCCAATCCCCCTTATGTCCCAAAACCACCCATTGTAAAACCACCTCCTCCATATGTCCCTAAACCATCTCCCAATCCCCCCTATGTCCCTAAACCACCCATCGTAAAACCACCTCCTCCGTACATCCCAATACCATCTCCCCCCTATGTTCCAAAACCGCCAGTAACTAAACCCCCACCTCCATACACCCCAATACCACCTCCCCCATATGTCCCAAAACCACCAATCGTAAAACCCCCTCCTCCTCCATACACCCCAATACCACCTCCCCCATATGTCCCAAAACCACCAATCGTAAAACCCCCTCCTCCTCCATACGTCCCAATACCGCCAGTAACTAAACCCCCACCGCCACCGTCGCCTCCTCCGCCGTACGTGCCGGTGCCCAGTCCGCCACCGCCAGTGGAGCCAGCACCGGTGGTGCCGTCGCCGGAGACGCCGTGCCCGCCGCCGCCGCCGAAGCCTCTGACGTGTCCGATTAACACGCTGAAGCTGGGGGCGTGTGTAGATTTGCTGGGCGGGCTGATTCACATTGGAATTGGGGACCACACGAAAGAAGCCTGCTGCCCTGTTCTTGAGGGGCTTGTGGATTTGGACGCCGCCGTGTGTTTGTGCACCACCATTAGAGCTAAGCTTCTCAATATTGACCTTCTCATTCCCATTGCCCTCCAAGTCCTCATCGACTGTGGCAAACACGCGCCCTCTGATTTTCAATGCCCCGCTGCTTAATTACTCAACTTCCTCGACAGGTTTGCAAATTTATAACTTTACATATTATTTTAGTTCATATTCTTTTAACTTTGTCCAAGTTATAACTTGAATCTCTGGGTTCAAAAATATGTATTAATCAATTGTACGTATTATGCTAAAGTGTAGGTCAGTTTCAAAAGTTTGATGTTTCTCTTCATAACCCTACGTTGTGTAGAGTAGTCTATTTTGGTTTCTTTTTTTTTCCAAAACGTGCATTTTGGTCTGTATGGTATGTTTGGCATTGTTTGCTCATTTTGGCCTCAATAAGTTCAAACACATCAATTTGATTTCGTGCACTATTTTAGCTTTTGTTGACCCTAATCCTAAATACAAAAGGGAAACTTGTAAATATTGAGTGATTATATTTTAAGCAATTATTAAGTAGTACTGTGTTCTTCAGAAATTATAATTGAAAGAAAAAAGGCCAAGTTTCCCTTTCAATAATAGGAAGTAATGAAATAGTAATTGGACTTTAATTTATTTTAATTGCAAAAGAAAGACATACAAACTTAGACCTATATGGACTATAAAAAGACGAGCTAGATATCAAAACCCCTTCAATGAATGAATTATAAACATAATATTGAGGAAAATTCGTGGAAATGGGGTTCCCAATAATTGAGTGGTGAAAATATTTGGAGAGAGATTTTTGTTTATAATTAATAATTATTTTTTGAATGCAGGAGTCACGGGCGAGTTTGTAGGCGAATAAAATATTATTAGAAATGGGCAAAGTGACAGCAGGAGAAGCAAGCCTGCTTTTTTTTTTTTTTTATTTATAAAAAGAAACGTGAAATGTTGTGTTGTTTGTATTGTGTTAAATTTGAGTTTTAACGTTGTGTAGTATCAAATATCAAATCTATGTACTGTGCCACAAAAAGTGACTTTTCTTCATTCATCTTTTTGAGATTATTAATAAGTTATGCCTTTTTCTCCTTTGTTTTGTTTTATTATTTTGAATAAATGAATATTATTAACCTTACGTTAGCTTAGCTCAGTTGTGTGACTGCTGTCAATCCGAACATGATTGACAAAACGTTAATTACCCTTTTAAAAATGGATGTACGACGGTAAAAACAAATTCATTTTTTTGTTTTCTGTTTCTTTTCTTTCTTTTTTTTTTTAATCAAAAGATATTTCATTCATAATCAAAATGGGCCTTACTACAGTAGCACTCCCGTTTGGCATGTTTGGATTGAAAAAGATGCGTGGAAGGAAAAGAATTCAGTAATTTGTATCTTGTATTTGAATGAATTGTTGCACGAAAATTATGTTTGGATAAAGTTATTTAAAGAAGAGACTATAGAAAAGCTGTGTATGAATATAAGAGTGTTTGAATGAATTATTATTATTATTATTATTTTTTTTTTTTCAATGAGCAGATGCACAAAAAAAAAGTTTGAATAAAATTGTTTGTAGGAGGAGTTGAAGAAAAAAGTTTGTTCCTTAGCGTTATCATCCAATTCATTTACCATTAGCATAATTTTTTGGCATAGATTGTGTTGGTGATTGAGTACAACCATTGAACCATCGTGGTGATCAATTGAGTCACGTTTAAAGGTATGAGTTTCATCTATGATAGTTGCGACAATTGCATATTCAAGTAGCGTGCTAAATTAAATTATGGTGAGTGATATATTGATGTCCAAAAGTATGTGGTGTTGTGTTATAATTGGAGTATCCCGATAAACTATAGATTGTTAGGTTGAGCATGTATGTAGCCTATTGTCGTAGGCATCCAAGATTGACATGTAGATATGAGTTGAGGTATATGTTATATGTATAGTATTGAGAAACGTTATGCTGACTTGAATATTCACGCTAGAGAGCTTTATGCCATGAATATTGCTTCATATTCAAAATTGTAATGATTGTTTTAAGGTTGAGCACGACCTATTAGACTAATAATTAATTGCAAGTGTTGACATGGTTGTGGTTTGTGACAGTTGTCTTGTTATATGTGTTGAACCTTGTGAACTGATAAAAGTATTTGTTGATTGTAAAATTATGAGATGTTGCTTGAATGAAAAATAGACAATATGACTGAGCTTGCATGTAGTTGACTTCATAGTCATTAAGAAAGTATGTAATGGATTATTGTTGTCGAGCAATTGTAGTAGACCGTGTGTTCCTGTTATTGTTGACTATATTATATCTTAATCATATTTGGTTGACAAGTATGTTGTGTTTTGAGTTTGGACTTTGTGTGATCTTGGAAGTGACCTTAAGTGGTCCTGCTTGGTAGACTATTAAAGTTGTGTGTGCGTGATATTATATTTATGTGCACTATCAGTGTTGAGGGATGGATAATAATCATGTGGACTTGTGTGTTCAATGTTTATATTATTTATGTTGTGCACATTGTTGGTGCTGAGTGATGGATAATACCCTTGTGGATTTGTGTGTCCAATATTTATATTATTTATGTTATGCGCACTGTCAATAACGAGGGATGGGTACTAGCTTTGTAGATCACACCACGTAAGTCACGACCTTGCTAGATTTTTAGAGTTATCTGTCTTAATTTGGAGTTTGATGGTTTGCTTAGTTAGTTTGTAGATAGTGAGTTCAATGGTTGTATTTTTGTGGCTTAGACTGTTTAGCTCATGTTGTTTAGTTTGGTATTCTCTATTTTCACGCTTTACCTCATTGAGTGGCGACATTGTATTTTTATACTCACCATTTGTTATCAACATTTTCTCATCGGTATTGGAGCATACCAAGGGGGTCAGCTGAACAGATGGAGTGATCATGGGCATCAATCGTCTTGTTTCTTCAGCGTTTTATTTAAAGTATTTATTATTTCAAACTCTATGTTGTTTATTGTTTTAATGTTTTCATTGAGAGCCCGAACTCTTGTATTCAATTGAATCTTTATAAAGGCATTTAACGCAATATTTCATGGTATGAACACCTCTATACAAAAATCCTTAAAAGTCCAAGCCCTCCACGAAACCAGCTTAACCAATGCCCTAAACAACTCTATATGAAAATTTTGAAAACTCAGCCAAAGCCTAAAGCTTGAGAACGCTCCCACGGACAGAGCCCACAAACGTACCCAATATGCCATAAAACATTTCTTAGATGCTCCAAAACGCTCACTAAGATCCCAAGAAATGCAAAAAGAAATGCCCAAACGAACGCTCATTATCAAGGAGAAACAATTGGAGCCTGGAGCATTTCTCACTAGAAAACAATGGGTATAGTAATATTAACCTCTTGTCTCGTGATCTGTTTTGTAGATAATTTACATTTCCGTCCAAATAGGAATTCATCATAGACACTCAATGTGCAAAGTTCAGTATCAACAACTACTACTCTTGGTTGCAAATAATTTAATCAATTGAACTATGTTCGAGAACACATTCTTAGGTTTATTTCCATATAAGATACTGGGCTAGGGTAGGTTTCATTTATAATTGAAAAAACATGATAATAATTTCCTGAAAATATTTGTGATATTAAATGGGCCGGGCCTAATTTCAACAAGAGGTCCAACAGAGATAGGCCACTTGCTCAAACAACAAAGCGAAGTTTTCTTGAGGAAGAAGCCGGGTACCTTTGTCGCTGAACTTGCAGAAATACAAATCTGTTCCGCTCTGTACAACATCAGCGATCTGAGCGAGCGAGCGGGCTGGTTTGCTTGATTTTTCTTCAATTCGTTGCTGTTGGTGAGCTTCGTTTCAGGTGATGCTCTTCTTTTCACTTTCAATTGTTTAAATTTTGAATAGACAGAGATTTGAAAGTTTGCTCGACGAAAAATGGATCTTCGAGGGTTTTGTGGCTATCAAATTGAAAAATTGGGGATGGCATTTTGAAACAAGAATTACTCGAAATGGCTGTCTTTCGAAGTTGGGCCGCTTTTCACCTGCTTGCACGGGTAGTTGGAGATTGAAAAAGTGGGTTGTTATGAGTTGAACATAGCAGTGAATTAAAAAAAAAAAAAAAAAAAGTATTCTAAGTTTTAAGATTCGTGGGATGGGGTTCTAGGATCCATTTCATTATTTTATTTTATGTTTTTAGTATTGAACTTGTAGGCTTTTAGAAATTAGGTGAACCACAGGTGTTTTCAAAATGCTAACTAGTCATTGGAAAGTTTGAGCTGCTCTCTCCCTTGATTGGCCTCTCAAATACTTGGAGTCACTTTCTGCATTCTCCTATTGAGGAATATTTTGGTGTCTAGGGAGATTGTGATTCAACCTTTACAGGTGGTGGCACTAATGTGAGGAAGGAATATGGTGTTAGGTAGGAAATGACTGCGGAGATTTCCCTTTGAAGGGGTTATTCATTTGGTGTACTATCATTGCTGAGTACTATCAATCCAGAGGATATTGTAGTGGAAGTCCTTGGAAGATTTAGCTTTTCTTTTTATGGTTGATTTGAAAAGCCGGTTATCTTTAATTGGTTAATGCGAGAAGTAGGTCTGGGAGGTCGTTTAGTGGGCTAAAGTGTAAACCAAGCTTTTCTAATTCCTTGACTCGATTAGTTGACAAAATACAAATTTAGTTGCTGTCACTAACCATTAGAGAAAAGATCTATGTCATTTTAGACTCAATACTGTTTTGACACTCGAGGTTTGAAGACAAAAAATTTTAATACTTTCTCATTAAGTCCTCTTTTGAAAATTTTAATTTGAGTCAGTTTGTTCTCTATGACGTTGTCAATGAAGATAGCCTGGAACAGTGTTTTAAAAGGCTCGCTTGGGCTCAAGTCCCACCTCTAGCGCCTCGCTTGTCCCAGGCAAGGTGCGTGTAATAAGGCGCGCGCCTCGTGAGATTTTTTTTATTTCCTTTGCGTTTTTTGTGTTTTTGATCCTCGTTCTAAGTCATCTGAAGCGCGTGAAGGTTGATGGTTGAATATTATATATGTTTTATATATTTCATTTATGTACATGAAAAGTGTTTTTATTGTGTATACACACACATATAAGTTTTTTGTGTTTTTTTATATAGTGCGCCTTAAGTAAAAAAGCCCTCGCCTTTTGGCGCGCCTTGTGCCTCAGGCTCCAGAGGGCCATTGCGCCTTAGTGTGCCTTGCGCGTTTTAAAACACGGGCCTGGAAAGCTATGTATCCTGTTCTGAGAGAACACATTTGATTTTTTTGGATTTGTCTCTCATATTGACCTAGATTACAAATGAGGTATCTCACAAAAATATTAATTCTAGAAAATCTATTTCTATGAGGTGGAAATTGGACCATGTATTCTTTTATTATGAGTGATTGACTGGAATATGGACTTGTCAAGCAGGCTAGGCCGTTCATTCACGTATCTCTATAATGCAAATGCACAAATGTATCCTTGCATCATGTAGTTTTTGTTTTATTTTGTTTCCTTTTAATCATTATGTCATGTATTGTGTTTTGTACCGTTTGGGTTCTCAATAAAAGTTTACTCTCTAGTCTTTACAAGGCAGAGTGTAGCAATAGAATCATTGAGAGTAGCAAAATTGTTCTGTAATATTGAAAGGGGAGACAAACTGAGCTATGTACCGTAGCAGCAACTCGTGAAGGATGGAGGCAGCAAACTATAATTATTAAAGACTTAAGGTTATGTGATAAAGAGAGAGTTGAAGTTATTTGGGTCGGGGTATGGGTGTATGTGAGAGAGAAGAGATTTTTTTAATGGAAATATGTAATGTATTTCTCGATCCTTAGATACATGCATTTCATAATGTTGAAAATGTTAAAACAAAAAATATTCTTATGCATTTCAATATATAATATTTCTGCCCCCTGGATCTGTCATAATTTTCTAAAAGAGATGTCATCAGCGTGTTTCTTTATTTGTCTCCCATCCATGCTAGTATGCTACTTTGATTGGGATTATTCTGCCCTGCTAGATTATCCATTCTTACTGTCCTATTTTTTCCCCTCTTCATAACAGGATTACAAAAAATGTCAAGACGATATGATAGCCGAACAACTATCTTCTCTCCAGAAGGTCGTCTTTACCAGGTTGAATATGCAATGGAGGCAATTGGAAATGCAGGTTCTGCAATTGGGATATTATCGAAAGATGGAGTTGTCTTGGTAGGTGAAAAGAAGGTCACTTCCAAACTCCTGCAGACCTCAACTTCCACGGAGAAGATGTACAAAATTGATGATCATGTTGCATGTGCTGTGGCTGGAATAATGTCTGATGCAAACATATTAATCAACACAGCAAGAGTTCAAGCCCAGCGATACACTTTCGCTTACCAAGAGCCAATGCCTGTTGAGCAACTGGTTCAATCCCTCTGTGATACAAAGCAAGGCTACACTCAGTTTGGTGGTCTACGTCCCTTTGGTGTTTCTTTTCTGTTTGCAGGATGGGATAAAAATTATGGCTTTCAACTATACATGAGTGACCCGAGTGGAAACTATGGCGGTTGGAAGGCTGCTGCGATTGGTGCAAACAATCAGGCGGCTCAGTCGATGCTCAAACAGGATTACAAAGATGACATCACTAGGGAAGAGGCCATCCAGCTTGCACTTAAGGTGCTCAGCAAAACCATGGACAGCACAAGTCTTACTTCAGATAAGCTTGAATTGGCTGAGGTTTTCCTATCACCTTCTGGAAATGTTAAGTATCAAGTTTGCTCACCCGGGTCGGTTAGCAAACTGTTGGTGAAGTCTGGTTTGACTCAACCGGCTGCTGAGGCTTCCTAAACACCTGTTAAATGTTGGATTACTTCACCTGTTAGGTCTTCATATGACTTGAAGTGAACACTTGTGTTTGGAAATGTTGTTAGATTGTTGATTTTATCTTTAATGGGCACTTTATGAAGTTCATATTTAACCATGTTAGAAACGCTGGTCATTATCTTTACGATATGCAAAACTATCAAGCCAAAGTTATAAACATTGCAATTATTTGTGGCTTTTTATTTGATGAACACCGAAAATTGATCTTTTCTGGTACTTTTATTATCACTATCTCTCTCTCAGGTAGGTAAAGGCCCTTTGTTTCAGGGAAGGGAGCTTCCTTTCCTCTTGCAAATTTATGTGGGCATTATTCATCTTTCGGTAATATTAGGTTGAAAATTGGATTAGGTTATAATGACTTACACTCTTGTTTGAGCCACCGTTATAATAATTAATGGATTAATTTGTAACCCATCATCTTGATTCCTAACTATCTATAATAATGTGCACCTAAATCCAGGTTATTATAAAATTGGAACTTAATATTTTTCAAAAAAATAATTTTTTTTTTAGTTGATTTGTCAATATTGTTAAATGCCTACTAGCGACCAAATTAAAGTATTAGATACTCATAGAATCAGTTTTTTTCTTCTTTCATGAATCACAACTTTTTTAAGTATAAATGGGGAAAGAAAAATCACAAACCTTACATAGAGAATATTATTATTCTCAAATAAATGAGGACAAATATAAATTTTCATAATTGAATTCATGACATCGGTGTGTTCTTTTATTAAATTTGATAATCCTCAAAAATTAAACACCATAAAGGAAAAATTACTAAAAAATAAATTTTGAAAAATACGGGGCATTATAGGTCGGGTAGACGTTGTTATGCTATGAAGTTGTATTAAAAAAAAAAAAAAAAAAACTCGACCTCAAGAACAAAACGTCAAGAAATGCTCAGTCGGTCAAAAAATATTCATAGCTCTCTGTTCCTCTTTCCTCTTCCAATGATCCCACCTTCGCAACGACGACTCTCTCACTTCCGTCTGTTAAATTCCCTTTTCTCTTCATTTCCTTCTTCTTCTTCCTCCTCTTTCTCCACTTCCCCCTCTCCCAAACAACCCTCTTTTCTTCCACTGCGGCTCAGCCACAGAGATTGGTTATCTCCCAATGAAGTCATCAAAATCATCCAACAAATCAAAGAACCCACCTCCGTTCTCGCATTCCTCCACCAATGGTCCAATCGCAAGGACTACAAACCCAACAAAGATATCTACACTCTGGTTGTATCCAGACTCGCAGAACGGCGCTTGTTTGACGACATCGAAAAACTGATGCTGAGAATCAAAGCGGAGAGGAATTGCCGCTTGTCCGATGAGTTTTTCTACCATGTGATCAAGGTTTATGGTAATGTTGCTGGCCGTCTAGGTAAAGCCATCGATACCCTTTTCGATATGCCCAATTATAACTGCTGGCCTACTGTTAAAACCTTTAATTTTGTGCTTAATTTGCTTGTTTCGGCCAAGCTGTTTGATTTTGTTCATGAGGTCTATGTGGGTGCTCCTAAGTTGGGGATTGAGATTGATGCTTGTTGCCTTAACATTCTCGTTAAAGGGTTGTGCGAGAGTGGGAATTTGGATGCTGCACTCAAGGTGCTCGACGAATTTCCTCAACAGAGATGTAGGCCGAATGTGAGAACATTTTCGACACTTATGCATGGGTTGTGTGAGAATGGGGAGCTGGATAGAGCTTATGAGCTTTTCTCCAAGATGGAAAATGAAGGGGTTTGTCCTGATACTATAACGTTTAATATATTGATTTCGGGTCTTAGAAAACATAAGAGGATTGAAGAGGCTATAGAACTTTTGGAGAAAATGAAGCTTAAAGGTTGCTATCCTAATGCTGGGACTTATAATGAGGTTTTGTATGGCTTGCTTGATACGGGTAAGTACATTGAGGCAAGGGATTGCCTGCGCCGGATGATTTTGGAAGGGTTGGATCCAAGTTTTGTTTCTTACAAGAAACTGTTATCTGGGTTATGTAAGAAGAATCTACCAGAGGATGTTGATTGGGTTTTGAAGCAGATGGTTTTGCAAGGTTTCGTCCCAAAAATGAGGATGTGGGAAGTGATTTTACGTTGTATGTTATCAAGAAATGAAGATTTTAGTGATAGTACTGGCAAAGCGTTTGAAGATATTTTGTTTCTTGCAGCCACGAAAGATGGTATGATGTATTGATTTCCTCTCACTATATTTGTAACATCCATTATGCAGCTCTCACTGAAAATCGATCCGTTTGACAACTGAACTGATAAACTGTAATGGATGGAGTACAAAATTTAAGTGCCTGGAGATGCTCCCCAACTTAGTTTGGCCAAAGACTGAAAAACAAAAGGTTCTTTTCTGCAATATGCTTCAGAATTTAAGGTTGGAGACCGGCGTTTCAGGCAAGCGATTTTCCTCGAAGGTAACAAGGAAGTGTGGAGCAACCCATTGGCTCATTTTCAGGATGGATTGAGCTATTGTATGATGGCAAGCCACTTTAACCATTTAAGTAGGAAAACTGATTTTTTATTTATTGTGACAATCTTCACAATCTCTATAAACTTGGAATTTTACAGCTAATTCAATCTATTTACAGGAATTCAGTTTATAAATTCTCGAACTTTTACATGTTTTTCACATCTTTTTGTACACGCCACCAATATTTCAAAGAACCAAAGAAATAACAATTGTCTTTCATCTCCCAATTCTATTCACCAAGTCAGTTTTTTTGAAGTTCCAGTCATTTATCACTGTTGATTTGCAGGTTTATCATCCTTGTTCTCTGCTGAGTGATCATTGCCCTTCACATTGTCACTGGAACCAGTGGGCAGCACATTTTTCTTCTTTAAGGAATTGTTGTGAGGAGATGTGGCTTTAGCTTTGGGGATAACTGGAACTTGTACCACTGGTACATAATCAGTAGACTCTGATTCCACTGCAGCATCTCTCTCGATCATTCTTGCTGGATCACTTTGGAATTTCTGCGACCCTTTGGGTGAAAATGTGCATTTAATACTGCGTGCAGATTTCTCCGCTTGTCGAACAAAGCTCTTTGCCGTGCCTTTCACATTACCACCCTTTCCCGTGCTTTCCGAATCGCTTCCATTGTTGCTAATGCTCGATTTCTCTTCTTTTGATTCCTTATCAGAAGCAGTCCTAGAGATGTTGTCTACAAGAATAACCTTCACACCTCCCTCCTTGGCATTTGTAGCCCTAACATTGGCATATTGGGGGGATTTAGCTGTCTCCTCTAAGCTTCCTGATCGATCCACATCTCGAGGACTTCGATGAAAGACTGAACTTAGCTTTCTTAATCCCTTGCGAAATGATAACCTTCGAGGTTTTTCCTCAGGATTATCATCAGCACTGCTAGAATCATTATTAAAAGATCTTATCTCATCACTGCTTACGGATTCATTAGGCTTCCTATGAATTTCTGTATCAAGTTGCCGACTTCGTCCCTTCCGAGGCTCCCAAGTTCTTGGAACTTCACTTCCTGGACGGTGGACCCATATTCCTGTCTCCTTTTGCCCTTCAACGTCGATTGGCTCGAAATTATCAATCTCTCTCTGAGACTCCACTAGTACAGTTGAGATTGACGCCTTATCATCCTTGGTTTCACTTCTAGGAGAATCTTTAGAAGGCCCTTTCACATTGTGATAAGTATACTCCTCCACCTAAGTAGTATTACAAATTTAAAAGATTTATTTCTGTTAGGAATTTCATTTTCCAATCAAACTAAATTTAAAAGATCCTTTCAATTGACTTAGAACACCAGCAGAAGAAAAGAAAGAAGGGAAAGAAAGAACAGAACCTTCTTTTGGTCTTCAAAAACAGTGATTCCAAGATGCAATCGACCAGTTTTAACGTTTTCAAGGGGTAACCATATATCATGTCGTTTTTTGTCCCTCAAGTCTGCTATGCTCACGAAACAATTTCTGCAAAATAAAATATTGGATTGGATCGTGAGCACATGAAAATAATAATAAATAAATAAAAGAATAGAAGCAAAGGGAAAAGTTGAAACAAGAGAAGAATATATTAAATAACAAAAATATTAATGACATAACAAAATGTTTATTATGACGACGACAAGTCTAACTTTAAATTTCAATAAAATGATGATAATTAAAATAAATTTTATTTTGAAAAGAAATCCTAACATACAAACTAAAATTGAGTATTAATGAAACGTCGCTGACAAAATAAAAATAATTAATTTTTAAAATAGAAACTTCACCTAAAACTTAAGGACTAAACACGTATTTTTCCACGGGCAAGAAACTAATACGGTAGAAGTGATGATAGAAGAAGTAATAAATTTGAAGACAAACCCAAGCAAGTCGTCTACAAACATGTCTTTGTCACGAACTTCAATAGAAAGCACATTGTCTGACTCCCATGTCACAATTGGGATCTTGAATTCCTCATGCCACTGTGGAGACAATGTTTTTCTTTGAATTTTGGTTCTGAATCTGTAAGGACCCAATTGACCTTTTACATATGGATCAGCCAGACCTAAAACAAAGCTTCAATTGTAAGCCAAATCAAATTCACCAGTCATGTGAGCAAAACCATGAGAATTATAATACAGTAAAAGTGGAAGGATGTCGGTAAAACCATTTAGATCAGATGGTTTCATGTTTGCTCCTTCAATTACTTCGACTACGACATACGCGACTGGTTCCTTCACGTTTACGGAGAACCAATTTTCTGGAAGAAAGATTCATCAACATCAAAATATACTTTTGAAAGCTAAAGAACATGTTGTATGTGTATGATAAAGAGTCATCATTACGAACTCAAAATAAATAAGATCCAGTTTGATAACTATTTTATTTTTAGTTTTTGGTTTTTGAAACTTAAGCCTACAATAACTACCTTATCATATATTTTTTCTTACTTGGATGTCTACATCTTACCTATACGTTTAGAAACCAAAATAAAATTTGGAAATAAAAAAAAAAGTAGCTTCTAAAAACTTGTTTTTATTTTTTTAGTCCCCAAGGAGTGGCACAGTGGTTGCAGACTTGGGCTTTGAAGGTATGCTCCCCTCAAGGTCTCAGGTTCGAGACTCACCTATGACATTACTCCTTCGATGTCTTTGGTGTCTTGCCTAGAGACGGGCATGGTTACCATTGTTTAAAAAAAAAAAAACTTGTTTTCTTTTTTTGAAATTTAGTTAGCATTCACATATTTTTTTAAGGAAAAATGGACACATGGTAGGAAAGATAGAACACATCGT
>JBBMKA010000022.1:5284558-5302778 GCA_037833695.1 Sechiopsis laciniata | reverse complement strand
ATATATTTTAAATGAATTACTCCAAATTAAAGATGTGAACCAACATTTGTAAATAGAATTACAAATACAAAATAATAAAAAATAATTGAAGGATCAATTTTGATCTAGTTTTAATTTTTGAAAAAATAAAAAGAAAACCATCCACACAAAGACTATGGGTGGCATTTGATTATTTATATTTGACAATTTGCACATATCTTTACTCTGTACCACTTTTTGACAAATATAAAGTTGAAGCTGCCCATGTGGTTGCCCATAAAAACAACTTGTACATTCTTGGCCCCATTTGCTTGCTGCCAAATATTTCTCAAATTTATTGTAATGCTTGCCCATATGCCTAAAAGTTGTATTCTTTTTCTAAAGGCATTTAAAGTGTTTATTTTTTCTTCTTAAAAGTTATTTAGAGTCCATTTTAGTAAACTTAAGTATATAACCCACAAATCAAGATAATCAAAAGATTAATAATTAAAATTGTATTCTCACCTCACGTATTGTTTAGAAGATCTCTTACCAATGTAAAGCATAACTTTCTGTAAAAATTGGCAAGCAAATAAATTAGAATACCTTTCCAAGTATTTCGGTGCTACAGTTTACGGACAGATTAATGGTATCCCGAATATAGGGGAGCGAAATTCTGATTTTTCGGTTAAAAAAAAATAATATAAAAGTAACTATCACTAGAGTTACAACAAATAAGAATATAGTTGTGATAAATGAGATCGTTTCACATATACCTTTACAAAAACATTCATAATTTTTTTTTTTGGTGCAATTTTGAGCTCTAGAGTTTTCTAATTTAGATACTAGAGTTTTCGTTTTAGGGTTTAATTTATATATATAAAGAGGACAAAGTTGAAAATATACCTAATTAAATTATCATCGTTCTTTTTTCTTTTTTCTTTTTTTTTTTTTTTTTTTTTTTTGCATTTTAGACATGAAATAAGTTATAGAATTTGATCAATATTACTGCAAACTTGCAATTGTCTCAAAAAAAAAAAAAAAAAACTTGCAATGGGATACTAGTTTGATCGATTTACCCATTCACTTTTGGGGTAATGGGCTCCAACAAGAAGCCCAAACAAATGATGGGCTATTACCAGGGCCAGAGCCCAACCACGTTTTATAATTATACCTATAGCAAATAATAAATAAATGAGGTTAAATAACAAGTTTAGCTTTAAACTTTATAAGGAAATGGTAATGAATGAGCTATCTAACAAAATAATTACGGACAATATTTGCATGCAGCCACCTATGTGGCAAAATTTGAATCATTGATTTTCTTTTTAATTTTTTTTTGAAAATTATTTCTCACAAAATTAATGATTCAGATTTTGCCACATAGGTGGCTGCATGCTGCATGCAAATATTTCTCAATAATTACTAGTTAAAATTTAAAATATTTACATGCATAGTCATTAATACGTTTTAATACTAGATTAATACTCACTAATACAATTTTATTTAATATTAATACAATACTAACTAATATTAATACAATATTATTATTACCTATAATCATGGTTGCTAAGTTGTTTTGAAAGTGATCATATGTATAATTATTTTATGAATTTGACTAATCTTATAAATTTCTCAACTATATATCAAATTAATATTTGGAATTAAAATTATTCTAATAGGTCTCTCCCTTTTGAGTTTTGTGTTTGATATGGAAATTTAAAAGTATTTAATTAAGACCTCGTTTGATAATTATGTGCTCTATCTTTCATACAATGTATCCATCTTTTCTTAAAAAAGTATGTGAATGCTAACCTAATTTAAAAAATAAAAAGAAATTTTTTGAAGCTACTTTTTTTTTTTTTTCCAAATTTTGGTTTATGGATTTTAAAATATAGATAAGATGTATACATCAAATAATAAAAAATCTATGATAAAGTAGTTGTTGTAGGCTTAAATTTCAAAAATAAAAAAGTAAAAATAAAATAATTATCAAACATGACCTAAGTCTTTAAATTTTTTTATTTTTTTAATTCTTTAACTTATTTAGTATGGTATGAGAATTTTTAATCTCTTATTTCCAAAAAAATAGTGGATGCTAAATTACTATTGATTTAGACTTGATTGAATTTTATGAACTTTTAAGTAAGAACATAGTTTTAGTGTTTTTTTTTTAAAAAAACATAGTTCTAGTGGTTATACATAACTTAATAACTAATAGATTATCGAGTAAAAAAAATTAGTAAATTATGAATTCAAATTTTTTGGTCGTGCAAATTATTATTTTATTTATTTTAATAAATTTTTTAATGTTTTTATTTATAAAATTATTTTTTTTAACCTCTAATTTTTCATTCGTTTAATTTAAGAAATATTATATAATATCATTTATTTTCATAAATAATAAGCACAATTTTATTGTTTAGAACTATTTAATTGAGTCTTTATATCAATAACTCCTTCGTTTTTTTTTTTTTTTTTTTAGAAACAATAACTCCTTCGTTGAAGTCAGTTTTGGAATGAAAATTTGAAAAATGCCCAAAAATTATATATATTTATAATAAATAATCATTTGTTTCATTTTTTTTTACCGAAATTTCTAACCACTTATAAATTGGACATATACATTATAATTCAAAAGAGTTGTGGAAATAGTACTAAAAAAAGACTTCTGGAAATAAAAAATAAAAAATAAAATATTAATGATAGGAATATAATATAAATAATAAAAAAATTATTTCGTTTAAAATCTATTATCTTAAGTTATGAAGCTTAGTTTTCACCTCGATAGTTTTGCCTATCAAATTTTCAATTGAATCATTAAAAATAAATAATATTGTATAGATGAAAAAATATAAATAAAATTATAAAATAAAGAAATGAAAAGGAGCATAAAACCGTTGTTAATAAATATAATATTTTCTAAAAGTTTGTTAAAGATGGAAATTGAATATTAAAAATTGAAAAACAGAATGTAATCTAATAAAATTACCATCACATATGGGACTGCCTCCTCGTTAGTGAGAAGCAAGTTTTACTCAAAACATTCAATCATGAAAAGAATAGTCCACATCACTTATAAAGGTTGTAAAAATTATTTATTTTTCAGTGTGAGACAAAACGAAGATTTATACCATGCTATTCAAGATGTGTCTTTTTGTGTCTATCAATTTTAAATCAAATTCAAACTATACTCTTTTAGATGGAATCTGAAAACTTGTATTTAATAAGCACTATTGATCGAGATATCTCCTATGGCACCTACTCTTGAACACAAGTCTTTAAGAAATCTACAAAATCACGGAATCGAATTCTTATCTTACGAGAAAGCCAAATCTTTTTGTGTTTATCAATTTTAAATCAGATTTGAATTATACCCTCTTAGATTGAATCTGAAAATTTACTTAGTATTTAATAAGCACGGATAGTATATTAGATAATATAAAGTTTCATCTCAATAAAATTGGTGAGGATTCATCACTTTTCAACGTAGGACAACAGCGAGATCTTCGCCCAAACTTAAATAAAGTTGGAATAATATAATTTAATTTTGGGGAATCAAATTCAGAAAATTGACTAACAAATTAAGTAATGGTTCTTTATGTGTTAACAGTTGGTAGAATCTGATACACAATGTTTTGTTGTTGCATTGCATGATAAGTAAATTCCAACAATATTCAAATTCTACATGTGTTAACAACGTATGTTATGACAGATATCGATCTGTTAGAAGTGCTTTTGGGAATTTCATTAAAAATAAATAAATAAATAAAATTAAGGCTAGGTGGAGAACAAAACTGTCTTTTTCTTGCCTTCTTTGTTTGTTCTTAGCTTTCTCAAGGTCAAAGGACCATCATCTTGTTGTCAAAATATAGCTAGACAGATTCTCTATGAAATTATTATTTAGATTATGTCCAATTAGAGATGATATGGAGGATTAACTAAGTGTTAGAAGGTTTTCTTATATTTCTAATGTGGGATTCTTAGCAGACAATTCAATTAAGATGAGGCAGTTTTAGAATCATCATTCTTGAATTCGATCCTAATTTTATTTTATTGCACCGAATACTATTTTTTTTAATTTATTTTCATCTCTAATATCATATTAGATAGTATGTAGTCTCAATCTCAAAATAATTGATAATGAAAGAAGTAATTTTCCTACCTTATAAATACTACTTGCAAGTCTTGGAATCCTTAATAATCAAGCAAAACTATTTTCATGTTTAATATGAATTTCTTTCCTTGCAATCATAGACTCGAAACTTCAAAAGGAAAAATATTTGTGAAAATTTGTGTACTATCATCTTCATATTATTACTTCTTTCTTCTTCTTTTTGTAGATCTATGACTGTTTAGACCAAATTGTGCGCACCTCGACTAATGTCACAGAATATATCGTCTAGCCCTACAATATTTAGATGTCAAAAAAATTTGTAAGAATTTAATTTATAGATAGGTGGTCATCATCATACTATTACTAGTTCAAAAGTAGAATGGGTGAATTTGAACCCTGGCCAATTGGTCGAAAGATCTATATTTAAATTAGTTGAATTTCAGTCCTTGTCAATTGATCAAAGATAAATATTTAAATAAGTTGAGTCATACTTAAAAGGATAAATTATAAATTTAGTTTCTATGTTTTGAAGAAAGTTAAAGTTTAATTCATATAGTTTCAAAAACTAGAATTTAGTTTCTATGGTTTGATAAAATCTAATGAATAGTCCTTATTGTTTGTAATCGTAGTGAATTATGTACGTGAAAATTGGCTATTCATGCTAATTTTTTTTTATTCAATTAGTCACTTAACTTACACTCCTATCATTACACATGAATAACTAATCTTCACATATTTAATTCGCTAATGATTAAATATGATAAAGACTATTTTTTAGATTTTATCAAACCATAGGAATTAAATTCTAATTTTTAAAATTATAAGATGAAATTCTAACTTTTTTTCAATTATAAAGATTAAATTTTAATTTTTGAAACATAAAAATTAAACTCTAATTTTTTTTCAAACTATATGGACGAAACTTATAATTTACCATACTTACAAATAAGAAGTATGAACGTGAGATTGTGACGTTATTCCAATCTTAAATTATCTAAATTTGTTTGTTTGTTTTTTTTTTTTTTTTGCAAATTGTGTGGATGACATCAAACCATTGGAAAGGATGTTTTTTAGGGGCATATTGAAAAGGAAAATGTAAGGGAAGAAATTCACTTAAAGTGAGGGAAAAATCTTTTAAATATTCTCCGAGTACAAGACACGATTGTAAATCATTGCCTGCATGCAATTCTCTCTAGTCTTTTTCTTAGTAATCAAATCTCTACAATTTGCAGAAAAATTGGATATATTCTAAGTTACATTATTATAGTTTTGTATGATTATATGATTTCGATTTCGTAAGTTTTTTCTTGCTATTAATTAGATTATTTCATGTTTGAGAAAAAAAAAAGGTGGATTTTGTATATGCTACTTCTTTTCCCCACATTTCCACCGTTGATAGGGTAGCTAAATTTTATTGTTTGTATTGATGAGTGCTTATCAAACAACCATGAAAAAGTAGGAGATTTTTTTATTTATTTTTATTTTTTTCACTTTCTATGTGCCATAGAAAAAAGCTAGTGTTCAATCTTTATATCAGGTCAAAAGGAAAAGGAAAAGGAAGTAAAAAATAAAAAATAAAAAAAAATAAAGAAGAAGAAGAAGAAGAAGAAGAAGAAGACTGGAAGTTATGATTAAGTTAAGGTATCAAATTGGGGATTTTTTTAAAGTTTAGAACTAAATAATATTAGATTTATATAGGTGTGCCAAATTTTTTTGGGGCATTTGAGTTATTTAACCCGGAATTATTTAGTATTGAAAGCTATTTAATGGTGTATGAGATGTAAAGAAAGTTGCAAAATCAACTTAGAGATGTAATTTTTTTTTTTTTTTTTTTAAATGGAACTTAGAGATGTAATATATGAAGGTTTTAGTGGTCTTTTTGAGTGTACTATATCAATGATCTTTTTTACTATTGTTTTTTTTCTACTAATACAGATTTTTTCCTATCAACCAATTTTAAATTTTAAGTTAGATTATTTTATGAATATTTTTACGGTTTTGTTTAGGTGTTAATAGTCCTTGAATTCAATTCCAAAAAAAAAAAAAAAAATAGTCCTTGAATATTGTTATGCCTTATAATCAACTAAATGTAGTGTTATTATAACTAGCCTTTGTGTTTAAAAAAAAAAATATAGCCTTTGAATTTTTTTTTTTTTTTTTTTCCTTCTAGATTTGTCACTAATTAGCTTGTTCATTCTTACGAATATGTGATTCACATAATGTGAAGTTCGATTAAAAAATAAATTAATAATAACCAATAAAAAAATTGACTGCAACGGTACTAAACAATAATTTTGACATAATTTTAGGAAACCAATTGACTAAATAAAAAAATTTCATAATGTAATTGTTTTTTTAGTAAAGTTGAGAGAAGAGGACTACAATGATATTACCATTCTTAAATAAATGAAAGTTTAGGATCGAACTCGTAACTATAATGTTGAACTAGATTATCATCAAACAATAAAATCATTTAATGACCGACCCTTTGGGTTCATAATATAATTGTAAAAAACCTTATAATGGAGGACATTTTGTACAATATTCCCTACTCTTTTAAACTCAAACACCTAAAAAAAGTAAGTGCAAATTATCTGGCGGAAACCGAGTTGGAATCTCAGCAACAAAAATTGCAATACAAAACAAAGAAAAGGGTCTTTCTCAAACTCAACTTTCACAAGTGAGGAAGGGGGATTCGTTTTGTTACTTAACAAAGAGGACATAGTTGACGAATTGAAGGGGAAAAAAATTGGAAGAAAACAAAAAGGAAAAAGAAATTAAAAAAAAGAAAGAAAAAAAAACTTTATTCTGATTCATTTTGTAAGTGTAATGGATTATGAGGTTGGCTCATAAAGCATTTGGGGGATGCGGCGAACACACACTTTCATGGACCACAGAATCCCACTTCCCAAAACCCTAAACCCTTTTTTTTCTTTTACTTTCTTCAACCCTAATACTTCTTTTGTTTTTAGGGTTGGGTTTGTTGGCAGAACTTAGACGTGTTCATACATATTTTGAAAACTCAATCGATTGAATAAAAGGTGGTCATTCTATATATATAGATTGATGTCGATTACAAAAATATTTAACCTTTGTTAATTAAGGTTTCTTTTTATAACCATTTGATTTTTAATTGTTTGTTTTTTAAATTTAAGTCTACAACAAACCATATGTTTTTCTTTACTTGTTTATCTAAATTTCATCTATATTTGTAGAAATCAAATCAAAATTTAAAAACAAAAAAAAAAACTTCCAAAAATTTATTTTTATTTTTGAAACTTGGTTAGCATTTGCATACTTTAAAAAGAAAAGATGAATATAAAAAAGGTGGAATACATTCTAAGAAATTTGAGTGAGAATATGTTTAAATTTCAAAAACTAAATGATTATCAAACGGGTCTAAGTTAATCATTTTTCAATATAAATTTTCTTTATGTAATATAATATTTTTTAACTCTAAATTATTTTTTTAATTAATATATAATCATATAATTAATTAAACTAAAATTAATTTAAATTTGTGTTTCAAAAAATCATTTGATATGGACCAATTGTTTTAATTAATTTTCAAATTTTCATTTAAAAATTGTTTGATAAATATCTTTTTAATTAAACAAAATTAATTAGTTAACTAAATTAACTGATCAGTCGGTACTCAAAATTTATTTTTTTTAGTTAAAATTTTAAGCAAATTGATAAGTCAGTTTTGTTGTCGATTTTTACCAAAAATCAACACCGATCAACCGATTGACACCCTTAATAAAAAAAATTAAAAAAATAAATCTCTAAAATAGTTTTCTTTAAATTTCTCAAACTTGAAGTTTACTGGTAAACTTAATTAACTGTGAATTTTTTTATTATCTTTCTCGTCAAGTATGTAGTATAAACCAACTATTATACTAAATAACTATTACAAATTGATGGCTCTCTTATGTTTTGGTCATAATAAATCGGCATAATGGATACAGTATTTTGTAACTTTTGAGTTGCTAGCTATAATTTTTTTTTTTCCAAAATTTTTAAGTCCAAATCTTCGATCACTGCATCACTTTTGTGTGAACTCACACCCTCTTTTTCTTTGTATTTTATCATATTTTTTTTCATTACACATGTGGGTAACATTCTCTTTTTTCTTATTATAATCGAGTAATTGATGGTATTGAAGAGATTTATTAACTATGAGCTTGTAAACAGGCATCCATGTGCTTTTATAAAGAAAATAAATGCTCAGATGTGCTAGAAGATTTATGTATTCCTATCAGCAAAATGGGCGGTTTCGGTGGATAAAAACTTCTTAGTAAAATTATCATGAATAAAAACTTTTGGGTTAATTATTTAAAAATATTTTATTTAGAGTACATTTAGATTTCATTAATTCTTTTTAAATTTTTATCTTATCATTTGTTTACGGTAATGATTGAATCTAATTCAATATCTATTATTAAATTGAATGAACGTTATTAATAAATTGATTAAATTCATTCGTTAAAAATTTATTAAAGCATGAACAATTGAAGATGGTGAAATTAAAACTTTTAACCTCATAATTATACAAGATGATATTAGAACTATGTTCCTCTCTACAATTATACTTATATCTAATCAGTCATTTGTAGTTAAACTTAACTATTGCTAACATGAACCTAGTTCAAAATTTTAAAAGTTTACTTTTTTCTTAGATGGGATGTTGTAGTAAGAAAAATGGAGTTTCTGTTTTGGAAATTAATGGAAAATGGGTGCTTGCTGACAAGAAATTAAATGAAGTTTTTAGGAAGAAAAACCAGTGGCATGTGAATTCATAATGCTCTGTCAAATCAGTAATTTAAATGATATATGTTCATAATAGTCATTGTGGTGGGGTACAATTATATATAGTATAAACCCCTTCCCTTACTCCTGAATTGCATCAATAATTGAAGATATTATAACTTTTTGTTGTGTATTTTATGGTCATTTTACTTTTACCTTTTAGTTTTTTTGAAAATTGTGTTTTGTTTTCTCACAATTTATTTTAGAATGGTTTTCATTTTTATTTCAAGAACATTTGGATTTTTAGCTTCTTTTTTTTTGGTTCATTTTTAGCTAAATTTCAATAAAGGTAAAATCAAACTACAATTTATAATTTTTTTTTTTTTTTTTTTCAAACATTGAATTTAATTCCAAAAAAAAAAAAAAAAAAAAAATGTTTCGTTTGAAGTGTCCTTAGAAAATAGGATATGTCCCTTTCAGAGCTCCTTCCCACTGTGCATTATGAACATAACTTTACAGCCTTTCTTTCTTCTGTTTAGGGTTTTCACATCTTCAACTTCAATTCAAAATTTCTTTTCAATCTTCCTTCACCAAAAACCCTAAATTTCATCACTTTTTTTACAGCTATAATATTAGAAAGAAAAATAACAATTACAGAAAAAGAACATTTGTTATATTCCAAACATCTTTATAATGATATTTTTCTTTAAAAAAAATGTTAAAATATCATTTTTACCCCCTAAACTTGTCAATAAACACTAACTTAAAAGCGTTGTAGTCTTAACCCTTAAATTTACCAATAAAAATTAAGTTCAATTGACATGATTTATGACTAAGTAATCAAGATTGGTCTAAACAAGTATTCTCGTATTCAAATTCTAACATGTATGATCAAAATTGATAAAATTTCAAAGAAAAATAACAAGAAAGCTTTTTTTTTTTTGTTGAAATTTGTGATTTTAAGCCAGCTTATTCAGTGGTTAAAAGTACAATGATCAAACTTTCATGCCCAGTCTAATTTGATTGAAATTAGTGGATTTATGTAGATATTTACCTTATTTTTGTTAGTGAACTAGTGAAACCGAATATTGGGTACGGTATTTATCTAATTTTATGGTTCAATTAGATAAACTTAAAAAGTATTTGGTGAATATTGATAATAAGTTTGGGGTAAATTTTGATTTTTTTTTTCTACCTAAAAAAAAAAAAAAAATCTTTGGACATTCTGTCATTCACTGTTCCATCACCAAACTGGCACTCACAAAGAAAAAAATTGTGGTCCTCACCACCTTTTTCTTTCCCACCAGTATCATAGTCCTGATGTGACTTCGAAGTTCCTATATTTTAGCTCCCACTATTTCCACAAGCACCATCACCACCACCGCCACTACCACCATCGTACTAACCGGAGTTGGCAATGGAGACAAAGAGCTTTGAAGGCAAGCATAATTACAAAGATAAGGCGTATAGAGAAGTTATCGATGACGATTTGGATTACGAAACGGAGGAGGAAGAGGTTGGCGGAGGTCACCCTGGATGTAGCAGTGGTAACACTGCATTGGGTTGTTCTGAGAATGAGAAAAAGAAAAAAGGGACAGCAGTTCCTGGCCGTGGACGGTCCGGTGGTGCCATCGCCTCACCGACATGCCAAGCATATAACTGTTCGGCCGATTTGAGTGAAGCTAAGAGGTATCACCGCCGCCACAAGGTCTGCGAGTTTCACTCAAAAGCGGCGTTCGTTATGGTGGCCGGAATTCGCCAGCGCTTCTGCCAGCAATGCAGCAGGTATTTGAACCTCTTTAACAATAATATAAACCAGAACACTTGCCGTTAACATAATTGTAACATGTCTGTTGGATCAGGTTCCATGAGTTATCAGAATTTGATGAAGCTAAACGGAGCTGTCGCCGAAGGCTAGCGGGGCACAACGAACGACGCCGGAAGAGCTCGGTTGAGTGCCAAGGGGAAAGCGCAAGCCGCAAAGGGTCAACCCCACAGTCAAAGGAAAGCCAGTGCAGGCAGCTGGTGGAAGATCAAAGAGGCAGAATTCAGATGGCTCCTACAGGAAGTTCTGGCTATAATCACCTGCATATCAGATAAAAGAGACTAATAATAATATCTATGAATCTTTGCTCTCTCTCTTCTGTCACTAGGAAATAAAACTCATCCACAAAATGTCATGTTTTCTTGAAGTCGGATTCACCACCAACATCTCAGTTTATAGCTTTGTTCTTTTCCTGCCTTTAATTTTCAAATAATGTGGGTTGGTCAGTTTCTTGATCTGTGGTCCCTTGTCTCAGTAATACAATATTGCATCCTCTGGTTATAAAATTTAATATGCAGAGCTTTATTTCCAAAGAATTTCAAAAACCCTTAATGAAAAATGGAGTAAAATGGACAGATAAGTGGTAGGTCATAAAACTGAAGTGGCAGACAAGTATTTGATACATGGATATGTAAGTTCATGTTTTAACTAAAATCCACAAAATACATCAAACAAAAACAAGGAGTTTTGCAACAGGTTTTTGTTAGGACAGAACCAGAAAAACACGATAAAATCACTGAAATCTCACAACTATACAAGAAATATCATCTTTGCTCTTCCTCTTGAGGGCCTCCTCAGTCAAGTGCTTGGCAGCTGCGTGAACATCTTTTATATGCCTGATAGACTCTACGGCTTCCTCGTTCGACATCACCTGAAATCGCAGATTAAAGTTTTTTATTGGATAAACTTGGGCAATTGAGAAAAATGATATTGTCCTGTCTCAGGTGCAGTTAAAAACATCAGAACTAAGAACATAATATAGTATATCTCTGCTAGTGTTTCATAAAAAAATTCCCAAGATCAATACGAACCTTCCACAATCCATCGCTTGCCAAGATAACAAACTCAGTCTTGTCATCTATTACCTCCTCTACCACATCAGGCTCCGAGCTCAAGTGCATCTTTAAGCTCCTATCACCAAACGCCCTTGCGACCGCCAACTGCCCATCAACGCGTGGTACATCTCCTGGATTTGTTCAGAATACAATTTTCAGACACCATGTTGATACTAGACTACTAGTCAGCATTTTTGGTAAGTTAGTTTGGAATCAAGCAATGTCGTTTTGTGCCAACTTAAGAATCTTCACTTCAAACTTACCAGGAAAGCTTGTTACAAAACCACCTCTGTCCTCAATGTTTTTTCTTTCCATGCTCGGCTCATGATCGACTGATAATTGACTGGCCTTGCCGTTCCTGCAAATAACTGCGCGGGAATCCCCGACATTGCCAACTACTAGTTTCGTACAGTCAATCAATATGGCTGTAACAGCAGTTGAACCACCATGACTGAAATCAACAGCCTTCTCTAAAATATAAGCGTCAGTTTCCCTGTATGCCTTCCTGATGGCATTCTTTGGATCGGTCCAGAAATCGGGCTATTTTGACATACCATAAGAGAGAACTAAATTAACAAAACAATGTCAAGTGAATTCATAATGTATAAAAGAAGGGAAGGCAGTCAAAATGGGAAGAAACGGGCCATTGCACCTCATTTATTATATTGGCAAATAAATGCGACTGTAAATAATCAGGGATAGCATTGCTCAAATGGCCATCGAAGATTGCAAATAAACCAAGCTCATGATGATCAACTTGCTTAAAATCTGCTACCACATAATCTTCCATGGCATGATTTGATTTTCCTTCAACCAAGTGGAAACCATGTGTGACATGCTTGAACATCTTGCTCTTTCCTTTTCCAGAGTCTGGATCCGACGAACCCAGCCCAACTTTTTCCTAAAACAAACAAATTCAAATTGACCATTATACAAGGCTCAAAGACTAAAAAAATTTCTCCCATTTAATGCCCGCCAACAAGAACAATAGCTCAGTAGCATAGGATAAGTGTGCGTTTATATCCAAGAGGTCATAGGTTCAATCCCTCATCCCAATTGTTATCGAAATTAAAAAAAAAAAAAAAACATAAAAAGACTGTATATTCAAAAGTTTAGCTGCAAATTGTGCTCCCTTGTGGAAAATTCTGGCCTGCCCTAGCTATAATCAAGAAAGGTAATCCCAATTTGCAAAATGAACTTTCTACATCTTTTCCTTGGTAACAACTAACAACTAAGATGTTTATGCTTGTTACCAATTAAAATCTCAATTCATCCAACTTATACCAATGTCAAGCACTGTATAAATTCTTGATTGGGACCTATCAGGTTAAGATTTCTCTTTTTATTTATCTTAAAAAGTTTTCTCCAACTACAGGCTCGCATGGGTGCAAATTCATCCGAAGTATGGATATAGCTATGAGACACAAACACAATGGCACACCATTTTTAAAACCTAGGATATGGACACGGCAAGGACACGTTTATCAAAATATGTATAACTTGTATACAATGAAGATATTCAAAATCAATAAGATTATGCATTAATATATTTTGCTCTCATAGTTTATTATTTTTCTCCTATATTTATGGGTTTATTTAATATTTAGTATGCTTAACAAGTGGTTAATAAGCGTCTCAGAATTGTTAGATCCATATTGACTTGTTTTTTCCACAATAGAGGCTTTTCAGTGTGTGTAACAAACAATCAGATCATTGATACTAAAATCACACTAAATCCGCTAAAACTAATTGAAATATCATCACAAGCCAATTAAATCAAACACAACGTCAAACAAGTCAAGAAACTTAAATCACGATTCATACAAATTCACGAGAGTATCTGATATGATCCATATTGACTTTGTACAACTAGGGTCTAGCATAACATATATCTATTGTGCTTAAAAGTATTTGAAATGTTTAAATTAACTGTCGAAGTATCAGAGCGTTCAACACGAACACATAAGTCAAACTAAAATGTTGGTACTTCTTAGTTCATGTCCCTCCACAACATGATCTATCAATTGCAAGAAAAACAGTTTATTCACTTAAAATAGGCAAGTTACCCCAATTCACTCTCTTTAACTTTCTAAACGTCTGGAAATCAAAAACAAGAAATAAAGAATGGCGCCATTCCTCCTCCTCCCTCCCTGCTCGCTAAAGGTTTTTTTAATTCAAAGATATTTGGGGTGGGGATTCGAATCCATAATGTCTTAGTCTTGGTTAGTAGAGTATCCATTCATGTTACTAGAGCTATATCTGGTTAGCAGACCAATTCGAAAGATTTTAAATCCTACAAAAATAATGAGTTAAAACAAAAGAAGGACATAGCATCATGGACTGTATTGGTCAAATATGTTTCAGTTGGCAGCTACCAAGCAATTAATTAACTATGAGTTGCCTGACAACCAAATCAAAACTATATTACAGATGGAAGCATTTAAACTCAAAGAACTTGGTAGAACTACAGAGGAAAAGAAAAAGAAGAGAAAAAAAAAAAAAGCTAACCCAATTTAGAGATGGTCAAATGTAAAAAGAGCAGGACATTTTTACAAACAGGTTCCTCGCAAGAGTTATGGACCTGACCCAAACCGACAAAAAAGTTGTAAATGAATGGTAAACAAAGCAAATCATCGAACACAGCATGATATATACAGAAGGAAGCAGAAGCAAAGAGCAGAATACAATTGTAAAGACCTTCAATCAAGACAAGCAGGCACAGAAAAGGATCTCCAAAAAAGAAATCAGAAGTTGAAATCAACAATTCGAGGAAAACCCACAAGTCAAAAAAGGGCATAGAGCAAAGAATGAAGAGAAAAAGAGCAGACCCATTAGAGAAAGTACCTTCATCTTCTGTAGAATCTCTTTGCCCGTCATGATTTTGATTTGGTTAGAAAGAAGAAGAGATGAAAACAAATGCAGTATAATTGGGGAGGAGTGGGGGATTAAAGAAAGAAACGTCAACGCCGCGTATTATTGTGCAGTTCCCAAGAGAAGGTGGACGTGTTGCCATCAAAAAGCTTTCCCTTTTCTTCTTTTTCTTTTTCTCTTTCTCAAATCTCAAACATTCATTCTATTTTAATTTCTAATCAGCTTTTGGAGAATTCTCAACCTTTTTCTTTTCTTTTCTTTTCTTCATTGTTCTTGTTTTTTAGTTCAGGGTTTTACCCACTCCACCCTCAATCAACCCAAACAACAATCCTACATGTCAATTTCATATCTCACCATAAAATTAAACAATTAAACAATTAAAACAATATTTAGATTTCATCTCCCTAGTTTTTTTTTTTTTTTTCCATAAACTCAAACATATAACTTAGAGAATAACATCTATTGTTATAATTTTGTTTGATTAAAAAAAAGTATATTTATAAAAAGTAACACATTTTAGTTGGTAATAGTTTTCAAGGGTGATTGGATTCAAGAGTTAGGAGAGGAGAGAAATGTATCCTAACTTCTTATTTAATTTTTGTATATTACAATCTCTTTTAATTTTTTCTCAATTCCTTCTCATATCACATCAAATCTATTTAATTTTATCAAACTTCATTACAATAAAAAAAAAAAAAAAAAAAAGAGATTAATGTAAAGTAAAAATCTTCACACTTAAAGCACTAACTAATCTCTAAAAAAAAATTCAACATCTTCTTTCTAAAACATCAATTCTCAAACAAATACTTCATATTTCTAAATCATTCCACTTCCTCTTTCTCTTCCATTTCATCTCCTCACATTTCATAACTCCGAAATCCATTCGCCCCAGATTATTTATTTCGTGACAATAGTCGAAGTGTATGCAAGTTATCTCGAACAATCATACATATAAAAAATAAATAATAAAAAAAAAAAAAAACTTTAAACCTTGGGAGTATACGTTAAAATGTTATAAAATTTAAGATATTAATTGATTTTTTTTTTTTATTCATTTTGTTTTTAGTCTTATGTTTGCGTTATTGTAATTTGTATTTTTTTTTTTATGCAAATACAATAGAATTATAAACTAAATTTAAAAAATAGTTTTCCCAAACTATTTATTTTAGTTCAATAAATAACTTAGAGAAAGAAGAGTACCGTCAAAATAGGTGGAATATAAATGTAAATGACATTTTTTTTTGTTCTCTAATCTCAAATATTTTTGCGTAAGAGGGAAATGAGTGTATTGACCGAGAAATGTCGGTTAATCAGAATTACGTTATTTTCAAATTAATTTCATTAAATCTTGGATCAACTTAAAATCTTTAACAATTTCAAAGCTCATCCAAACATAAGTTGGTTTATTTGAAATTTAAGCTTTAATTAAACTTGGTTCAAATCCATCATTAAACCCAGAAATCCATGAAACCCAAACTCGACGGTGAGGCCTATAAGACTCAAGTTCTATAAATAGAGAAATTTCCCTTATTTGCACAAGTGAAAGATTCAAATTGAAGATCCAAAAACTTCAAAGCATCAAGTTGGAGGTAATTCAAAATTTAGAACACGTGTTTCAACCAATTGATTGTCTCTTCGCCTAAACATGAAGATTCACCCTCCGTTTCTCCGTTTGAGAACAAACTTGCGAGCATCGACATTTACAAAGTCTGCATTTTGAGAAAAAGAATTAAATGAAAAGTATTAGAGATTGTAACACTTACACAAAATAAATTAATAAAATTTAAAATTCATTTTATACTTTCTCGATTCTATTTATCTATAATAATCTCGTGTGAACATAATATTATGAACTTAATTTTTAAAATTACAAATAAAACAAAATAGGCATCAAATATATTAAACCCTTTATTGATAATGATTTAGGGTTTTTTTTTAACTTTTTAAACCTAGAACTAACAATTACTACTTTCTTTATTCATTTTAATTGAAAATGTCATTTAAAAACTAAAAGCAATATTATTTGACAACTATTTAATTTTGATTTTTTAAAATTAAACTTATTTTCTCCCATTTTTAATAAAAATAAGTTTCCAAACCTTTTTTTTTCACTCTAAAACTTAAATGGGTGTTTTGAAACATATTTTAAATAAAATGATAACATAGGAAAAGTAATAT
Source organism: Sechiopsis laciniata (assembly GCA_037833695.1). Lineage (NCBI taxonomy): Eukaryota > Viridiplantae > Streptophyta > Magnoliopsida > Cucurbitales > Cucurbitaceae > Sechiopsis > Sechiopsis laciniata. Next base: position 5,286,025 of record JBBMKA010000022.1, on the reverse strand, counting down.
TTATAACTTTAATTTTTATAAATTAAATAGTTATCAAAATTGTATGACAATAAAATTAATTCAAGCATAATTTAGTTATTTAATATATTTTTGAAAAGCCAAATATTATAAATTAAATTAAAGATTATTTTACTATTTACTTTTATTTGAGGTCAGAAGTCTAATCTCTCGTCTTACGTTTTTTACTGAAAAAATATTATGAATGTTGATAAGAAAAAAAAAGTTGTGAATGAATAATTGAGAGCACTTTAATTTTATCATTTAAAAAAGACAATAAACTAGCAATAATACACGTAATTTTTATATTATTACCATAAAGTGTGATCTTTTCAGTAGATTTCCATAAGAGTTTCAACCTTTATATATAGAATTAGATGTGTGTTTGTTTTCAAAAAAAAAAAAAACAATTAGATGTTTGTTTTTTCTTTTAAATAATTGGATGGTTGAATCTTTTTAAACATAGGCGGCAGAGATTTTTTTTTTTTTTTTTTTTTTTTTTTAACCTAGCGTAAAAAGACAAAAATTACTGTCAAAGTTCTCCGTCCATGCAGTGGGGTTCACCTTCACAAGTTCATTAATATAACAAGTTGCACAAAAATTCAAAATTTCTTCCATCCAAAAGCGTTCATCGTTCTCCATAGCAGCGTGGCGTGTAAGCATGTAGGCTACTTGATTTACATCTCTTCCTGCCCAAATAAACTTCACAAAAGTTAAACTATGAACAATATGTAATAATTCCTCAAGTATCCGCCCACTTCCTAGTAGTAAGAGGACTTAGAATTTAACTGATTCACCATCTATAAAGCGTATGATTCCACCCCCAACTATGAAAGCGCAACTCCAAAGTGATTTGCAACCTTCTCTCATTACAACAAAAACTATCAAGGGCGACGAAAGTTTTGCCGACGTTTTTATACCGTAAGTGTAAATTACTTTTGCCGACGTTTTCTTCAAACGTCGCGGGAGTATAATTACACCGACGGTTCTGTAAAACCGTCGGGAAAATATATCTATGGCGACGGTATTAAACCGTCGCCTCAGCCTAACTTTATTAACGGTGACGGTAGGCGTTAATTGTCGGGATAATCAGTTTAAGGCGACGGTTAAAACCGTCGCCGTAAGACTTTAAAAAAAAAAAACCAAATTTTTTCTCTTCTTTTCTTTTCTCTCCCTCCGAAAATAAAATTTATTTTTGTTCCCTCCTTTTCCAAAATCCACTTTTCTCTTTTCCCTTCTTTGTGTTTAATCTTTGAATATTATATGTTTTATATTTAAATATAAAATATTCTTGATATGGCAAAGAAAGTTGAATATTGTAGAACAAAAAACAAAAGAAAAAAACACAATTATGAATAAACAATATTTGAATATTATATATTTTATATTTAAATATAAATTATATTTTATATTTTATATAAATTAAAAGTAAAATAAATTATACTTATTTTATTTTATTATATTTTTATG
>JBBMKA010000022.1:5237896-5284458 GCA_037833695.1 Sechiopsis laciniata | reverse complement strand
AACAAAAAACCAAAATTCAAAAATAAAAAACTAGAAACAAAAAACGAAAAACGAAATGGTTATCAAACGGGACCTTAGGGGTTTATGTTCAAATTCTTCTCACGTCGAATCTTGCTTCCTCCTCTTTTTTTCTCGGTGGTGATTGGATTTTGGAGATGGTGAGAGGAAGAAGCTGAAGAGTTAAGAAATGGAGAAAAAGTTGAATGATTTAGAGAGAGAAAATACTTGTTCTAGAATTGTTGTTTTGAAGAGAAGAGGTTGCAAATTATTTGAAAATTGATATTTATGGGAAGAAGGTATATTTTATATATATATATTTTTTATTGTAATCATTGTATATACTCCTTTATAACTTTAATATATTTTATTTTATATTATATGGTTTGATAGACAAAATATCTAGCCATTAAAAACTACCATTATATATATATATATATCCTATAACTTTTTTTTAGATTAATTATTTCACTATTTATTAGGGGAAAGGAAGGAAAGGAATTCCTTCCCCTTCTTTTCTCATTTACATACCATCTCTAACTTTGTCTGGACATTCCTTTTTTTAGCCTTTTTTTTTTTTTTTTAAAATCTCCTTTTTTTTAGCCTTTTAACATTTATGAAACAAAAGAAATATAGTTATATTGCTACATGCTGTAATTATTTAATATTATGTCAATCTTAAGTCGGAGATTCTAAATTGGTCATTTATTAAAACTAACTAATTAATTAATTGGGTAAACAAGAAAAATGGTCAAATAAGGGTTGATGAAAGCCCAACTTTCCTTAATTCTGTGGCTTGTAAAAACACATTGAAGACCAACCAAATTTTGCAACGTCCTAAATTAAGAGTTGAAAACACTTTGAGCTAATCTTCAGCTTTTGGTTAAAGTCCTGAAATAGCCAACCTATATTTTTTTTAAGAAAACAAGCAATACCATTTCCATCTTCACCAACATCATCTCATCCATCTTTTCAAGAGCAGGAAGCCAGAACGAGATGAATTATTCAAAAACAATGACATCGACAATGCTTTCGATTGTCGTAATTTCGATGGTTGCTTCGAGCAACGTCTGGCTTCCAATGGCAATAGAACTAAACATTCCAACCTTTGGTGTGATTTCTGGCTGCATCAAGGGCTGCATAACGTCGTCGCCGAGTTTAACCACTGGATATTGCATGAGTGTTTGTCAAGGTGAGTTCGGTACACCGGGAGACCGGATCAGGACTTCGCCTCATCCTCATCCCGATCCCCATCTCCATCCTGATCCTCATTTCCATCCCCATCACCATCACCATTCTCATCCTCATCTCCATCCCCATCCTCTTCTCCATCCCGATCCTCGTCTCCATCTCGGTCTCCATATCCATCTTCGTCCCCACGACCACACCCATGGCCATGCCCATGTTGTACAAAACTAGATTGATTGGTGATTTTTTACTTTCCCATTAATATTGGGAGTCTATATTATATGTTGCAACCATTTGAATTTCCCTGTGTACATACCCATTTGCTTTGTTGTATATGTGTTCTAAACTTGCCTATAATTCTGTGTTGGCTTTCTTCTGTTTCTTTCATCCATTTTCAAAATCAGTTAAGCTAAGGGCAATTCCTCATTATATATCTTCGAGGAATATATATGGAAGGGTTAACCTAGATTTTATATTTTGGAGATGACTGATTATTTTGTGAAAATATGATAACAAATTTAATAAAATGTATTAGTATAGATATGTGTATTTTATTTATATGCCCATGATAATATTATTATATACATCTTTGACAGTTTTGTTTTAAAGTATAAGAAATAATTTTGAATGTAATAAAATTCACATATATATATATATATATATAATGATTTATTATAATGAACTAACGTTTTTATGTAACGAAATGTAGATAGATTCAAAATTGAGTTGGACACAAATAAGAATATAGTTTGGGTGGGAAAAGCATGAGCTCCCAAAGATCCCAAGTTCCGAGCTTGATGCAACAATATGGAAATAGTTCATCCCAAAAAATGCAAAATATATGTCCGAATTATCTACAATTAAGGGATAAATACAGTTGTACTAAAAAAAGGGAGGGGATAAATACAGTTGATTTCTTTGCATATAATTGATTTCTTCGGATATAAGTGATGTCTTCGTATCACCAATATTTAATTTGAAATCTACTCATGTGAACTAATTTAGAGCACATTTTATTTTTTCTTTAATTTTATTTGTCTATTTTTTAGTTAGAAACAACTAAATATTTTAAATTGAGCCACATACATAGATTCAAAACTCTAAATAATTTGAATTTTTAATACAGCTGATCATGCAAGATATACCTAGTTCTCATTTCTCATCGTTCAAGTATTCTTTTATCTGTGTTACATTATTGGTTAAATAGTCTATTTCTGAGTTATGGAATGGAACCAACGTTGTTAATTTTAGGAGTTTTTTCCATCAATTAGGTCTGATTGTAATGGATGCTTTGTTCTTCGGAACTTGTTTTTAATTTATTCTAATTTTATCTATAAAAAACGAAAGAAAAAAAAAGTTTGTAATGACATGCTTCTCAAAATAATTTAAATCGATGTTACTAATGCATGCAATAAATGTCTAACATAAATACCATAAATGAATAAGCGTTGTCTAAGAATGTCTCACAAATCTTTATTAATTAAAACAATTAAAATCGTTCAAAGGTACCTCTTAGGACTGTTCAAGGAACCAAAAACATCAAACTAATCCAAATCGACTAACCTTATTCAAAAACAAAAACAACCTTTTCTATTTAAAATCATTGAAAATCGAAATATTTGGTTCAATTTTCGATTTATAAACTTTAAAAACTAGTAAAATCGAAGCAAATATATTAAATTATAAAACAATACACATTCATAAAAAATTTATAAGGCAAGCAAAAATATCTTTTAAGGAGACTTTGCCTCTATGACAAATATTTCTTTTAATATTATATACACACGAATTGTCTTTTTGTCTCTCTCCCCTCCTTAATCCCGTAACTTATTAACTTTCTTTTCTTTCCACGTGTCCTTTTATCTTTTTTCTTATTTTTCAATAAATCTTTTTATTTCTTTTCAAAACATCATATTATATTATTTTGAGTAATACTTACTCACTTTTAAAACTACATATTTTTACTTTTTTATATTTATCTTTTCACTTTAACATTTGTCTCTCTATCAATCAAAATCAACTTTTTAAAAAAAATTAAAAATATGTAATTTTAAGGTAGGTACGTATTTCTAAAATACTTATCCACCGTAAGTATTTCTCTATTATTTTAGTCTCTTCACGGTAAGTCTTCCTCCTTCTTTTCCTACTCTTTAAATTCTGTGTATGGGTGAGTTTCATTGCAAAAGAAATACTTTTTCTTCTCACACTTCTCATGGCCACGACAGAAGTTCGTCCCTCCTCTCACAAGATGGTTCACTTCCATTTCCTCCTCTATCTACGATGACAAGTTTCTCCTCTCTTTAGACTCACTTTCATTTTCTCTTTTCGGCAACACAATTCATGTACTTTCACTACCACTTGCCATCATTATCTTCTACATGCGCCTTATCCAATTTTTTATCGGTTTAAAACCGAAACCAAACCGATTAACCCGAATAGATCTGGTTGGATTTTATGTTGATAACCAAAAATATTTCAGTTTATTCGGTTTCATCACTTCATAAACCATGGAGTTTGGTTCAATTTTTGGATTCGGCCAAAACCAAATCAAACCAAACCGTGAACACCCTTAATACCTCTATTAGAAATACAAAACGTTTAAATTCAATAAACGACAATTAAAATAGTTCATAAAACGTGGAAGACTCATAACAGACTCAATAACTCCGTCCATTGTCAAGTAGACCTCCTCTTGTCCTCACCCTTATACTTTTCCCCCAAGTATGCAAGTAAACATGCCAAGCTAACTAACTAGCAATTCATGTATTTCCAACAAAAATAACGAAAGATCATAGTAATAACAATGGATTGAACTCGACATGCCTATACATGTCGAATTCTCTTATTCCAATCCATAGAACACTATCAAAACTTAGTGCCAACAGTTCATAATATAAATAAGTTCAAGGACTAATAGTCCTCTAAGAATCTCAATAAAGAATCAAGCCAAAACTTGATTTTGTTTGCCTTGGTGATCGGAAAACTCAATCCTTGTCCACTTTGAGCGAACTATTAAGATCAACAGGGTCAAAGTTTGGCATAACAGACCACATATCAAACCAATCCACAAACCCTGCACAAAACACAATATATATTTATCACATTTAGTTTCTACACTACTAACTCTTAAACCACGTGTTTGTTTAGCTCCGTTTGAAAACTACTTCAATTTCAAAAATTAAATTTACAAGCACTACTTCTACATATAAGTTGTCTTGCTTTATGTCAAAGCAGGCTAGCCGTAATTGGCATGTATCATCGTCATAAAGGTTGCAGGTTTGAATCTTTAGAAAAATTCACGCTAAATAAGGAATCATTTTAATATTTATTCAAGGTTTTCGTTAGTGATAGACGAAATATTAATGACAAGGACTGAGATTTTAATTACCGTGGCATAAAGTTTCATTCGGAATTCTAGAAAGACTGCTGTTGAAATACCAACAAGATAGAATGTAGCCAAGTTTACAAACACAACCATGTGTTGCCAACCACATCCTCTAGCCACCCCTGCAAAATGTTTCAGTCACATGTTAAAATGAAAACCGGACTCGCCATGAAGAACGGGAGGAAGAGTGTTCGAAGGGGACCTGATAATACGCCTTGCACAGAGTCTGCTAGCACAGAAATGGTGAGAAGGGGTGTCATGGAGGCAAAGGCTTGAAGAATCACAGGGCTGTCACTGAAGAAGCCAGCCCAGATGTTGTGGCCAAAAGCCAACAGAAGAACAACTGTAAGGCCTAGAAGAACTGAGAGTAGAAGAGTGACAAACATGGCTTGTCTTGCTCTCTCAGGATAGCCTGCCCCCAATTCATTTGACACCCTTGTGCTGTACTTAGAAGTTGTATTTATTTTTTATTTTTTGTTATGATATAAGAATGATGGGCCATAGAGAAAAAGGAAGAAAAAATGAGATAGAATTTATGTACCTTGCAGCTGCACTGAGTCCATATGTGATCATGTACGCAATGGCTTCTGTGTTAACACTTTTGCCAAAAAGTGATGCCAGTCAATTATTGGAAATAGATTTGTGAGTGTTTGTAAGCCTATTTTTTATAGGGAACTTACCAAATTTGTCGAATTCAGAAAATAATTAACAATATGGTCACTTTTTAAAAAAATTTGCAATCATAGTCATAAGTAAAATAATAATACAGTAGTAATAATACATAGTATTGTATTAATGAGTATTAATAATACTATATTGAAACGTATTAATGATTATGGATGCAAATATTTAAAATTCGACTATATTTATAATTATTTGGTTAGAATATCCATCTATTACAATTTTCCTTTTTTATATCAACAAAATGCTCTTGACTACTTTAAAAGCATTGTATGACTTACAAAAATAATAGGTTGTGCACTTTTCAATGTGTCTTATTGTCCGACAATATCCAATATACTTCCATGTGATAAAAGTGCAACACTTTTCAAAAGGACATGTATTAAAAAAAATTAAATTAAAAAAAAAAAAAAGTGTTTCTGCTCACAAAAGCATTTCTTCAAACACATTTCTTACTTTTTAGCATTGGAGGACAAAAGTGAAGAAAGAAACATATATGATCCTTACCAAATTGCAATCAAAGATGTATTTGTTTCTGAGTTTGGAGCCAATCCAGCCAAGAACACAAGAATCTCAAATGCCCAATACTCCAAACTGTTCACATAATTAAAAAAAAAAAAAAAAACAACTTAATAAACCTTCTGGAAGGGACATATAAGTTTATAACTCCCAACTATGCAACAAAAACATCACTTGCAAAACACTTTAATTTGACTAGCATACAGTGGCTTTTTGTATTCTCTCTCTATAGGGGACACCCCTTTTTCCTTGTAATTTTATACATGAACGAAATTGTTTCTTATCCAAAAAAATAATAGGTCAAAAATTGTTAAGTCTTCTAATCAGATACATAATAATAAGTTTTGACTGTCAAATATTTGAACTTGATCTTTGAAGAACATAAATGCAGATATTGAATCTTCTTGAATAAAAATGATATATGTCCCAATCTTAGAAATGAAAGAGAAACAGAAAAGTAGAGAAGTGAAGAACACAAACCAAACCATTGCAGCAGAGGGTATAGCAAGTCTCAAGTTGATAAGTATGAAGTTAAGAGCTTCAAGAGAGAAACCTCTCCAAGTGAGTTCATATTTGTGAGATGTAAGCACATGAATGGCAACAGCCAAAAAGGCAATCCACAAAGAAATAGAAGCAGCCAGAGCAGCTCCTTCCAGCCCCAAACTAGTCCAGTTCACAAAAGCATAAGCAAGACCAAGATGAAAAACCAATGGAACAGCAGACAGCACAGCCAGAAACACAACATCCGACTGAGCCTGAATAAACCTCACACCGTTCTGCAGAAACCCGTAAGCGAACAGACCCGGAACAAGAAATTTCACAAACCGAGCTGAGGTTTTCGACACGTCGGGATCTTGGTGGAGCAATTTCAAGAGGGGCTCTGTGTAGAACCAGAGGACGGAAATGAAAATGGAGAAGGAGAAGGAGATTATGCAGGAGGATTGCAGATGAATCCCTAACATTCTGTATGATTTCGCCCCAAATCCTTGGCCACAGAGCGTCTCGAGCGCGCCGCTAAGCCCCGTCTACGAGTTGGAAAAGTAATCAACAAAATTGAGAAATCGAAACTTAGCTCTACTGTATACATGTAACCAGGCTCGTCTAATGCATATTGAAAAGAAAAGAAATTGGAGCTTAGCTCTAGTATACACATGTAACCACACTCGTCCCTAGATCAAACACTAATACATATCGAAAAGATGGAAACACCGGAGATGTCTACCGATTGACCACTAAGCCACCGCTCGAGAACAAGAAATTGAGAGAAGGATTTAGGGGAACGCACCATGAAAGCGAATCCGGTGACGGTGGCCCAGGAGTTGGCGAGAGTGGCTCCGGCGAGCTCGAGGTTGCCGAGGTGGCCGGCGAACATGACGGAAACCAAGGGGATGAGATAGTAGAAGACATTTGTGAGAATCATTGGAAATGAAATGGAGAGCTGTTTCTTCAGCTCATCTTTCTCGAGCAACTTCTTCCACCAAATGAACCCGTCGGCTCCGTCGTCGCCGCCGTGGCTAGGTTGGAGCAGAGAGTCGGCGATGGCGGATTCCTGCATTTTTTAGTTTATTATATTTTTTTTGTTCTTTCTGTTTGTTCTATATGGTTGTATCAGAATAAAGAATAGAGATAATTTTTACGAGAAAACCTGCGCAAATATTTCAATCATTAGAAGAAGATAAGAAATCTTTACTCCACTTTTTCACAATACTGTTCAGCAATATAAAGAGAAGAAGCTGAGGTAAAAAACTCTTGAAAAGAAAAGGAACAATGCACCTACACACAGAGGATAAAAACCACCTCATTACAACTCACACAAAACAGAAAATGTGATTCCAAGCCTCGGTCATTTCGTTTTTTATTTTGTTTTTAGTTTTTCATTTTTGGTTTTTTGTTTTTTATTTTAAAAAATAAAAATCGTATATATTTGATAATTGATTATAATTTTATATTTTTAAAAATTAAAAATAAAAAAACATGTTTGATAATTATTTTTTTGTTTTCAAATATTACATTTTATTTTGATTTTTTAGTTTTTTACTCTTTATTCTTGATTTTTTCATGTTTTTTTTAAAACGAAAACAAGAACTTATTTTTAAAAGTTACTTTTTTTAGTTTTTATAATTCTTTTAATATTTTAAAATTTTAAAAACAAAAATCAAAATTGGTTATCAAATAAATCTGTCTTTAAAAAGTCAAAAACAAAAAATGAAATGGTAATCAAACGAGACCTAAAATATTCTAACCAATATTCATTTTAACCACATTTGAAAACAGAAATTGGGCTATTCCATAGTACCTAATGGGCTATCTTCTTGACACCCCCTCTCAAGCCAAGGGAAGGTGCATCACGAACCTTGAGCTTGTACCGGAGATGTTGAAATGACATCATAGATAAAGGTTTTGCCAAAATATCAACAATTTGTGAACTAGCCGGTAAATGACAGACATGCAGCTTATTGTTGGTGACCAAGTCACGCACAAAATAGATGTTTAATTCCACATGTTTGGTCTTCAAATGTAACACCGAATTCACACTGAGGTGAACCGCACTGAGGTTGTCGCACCATAGAATTGGAGGTTGCATATTTGGCACTTGTAAGTCATTTAGGAGAGAGTGGAGCCAGATTAATTATGTGGCAGCAGTGGCTAGACATCGGTATTCAGCCTCTGTACTTGATCTCGAGATGATCGACTATTTCTTGGATCCTTATGAAACGAGGTTGTCTCCATAGTATAAGCGATAACCCGAGGTTGATTTGCGATCATCCGGGTCAGAGCCCCAATCAGAATCAGCATAGCCCTGAATTGTCAAATTATTTGGCTTAGATAAGAATAAGCCAGAAGAAAGTGTTCCTTTTAAGTACCTTAGTATGCGTTTCACAAGTTTCTAGTGCTCAACTTTAGGAGAATGCATAAATTGACATGGTTTGTTTACAGAAAATGCAAGTTCAGGACGTGTGAGAGTGGCATATTGAAAGGCTCCAACTACACTTCTGTATAGGCGAATCTCTTTGAAATCTTCTCCTCTAAAAGCTGAAGGTGCACTGCTACTAACCATGGGTGTGGTAATGGCATGAGCTTCGGTTATTTTCATACGAGCAAGAAGATCATTGATATATTTAGTTTGAGTTAAGAGCATGCCCTCAGATGGTGGATAGGATACTTCTATTTCAAGAAAATATCTCAGCTTCCCCAAATCTTTGAAAGCAAAAGACTTGTCTAACATAGTAATTAAGCCAGTAATATCCATCTCTGAATCACCCATAACCAATATATCATCAACATACACCACTATATAGCAATGAAATGATTTGTTGTGTCTATAAAAAAGGGAAGTGTCGGCTCTAGATTGTTTAAATCCAATGCTCTTTAGATAGTTGGTCAAGCGCTCAAACCACGCCCGTGGTGCCTATTTTAATCCATATATAGCCTTATGTAATCGACACATAACATCACCTTCGTGAACTTTGAACCCTGTAGGTTGGTCCATGTACACATTTTCTGAAAGAACTCCATGAAGAAATGCATTGTTTGTATCAATTTGGCGAATTGTCCAATTATGAGCAAGAGCTAATGTCAATAGGACTCTAATGGTCATAGGTTTAACCATGGGACTGAATGTTTCAAAATAATCAATGTTCGGGGATTGATGGACTCACTTAGCAATAAGTCTTGCCTTCTAACAAGCTATGGACTCATCTGAGTGTCTTTTTATCTTGAAAATCCCTTTGCACCCTATAACCTTTTGATTATTTGGTTTAGGTACGAGGGTCCAGGTTTTGTTCTTCATTAGTGCATCATATTCCTCTTTCATGGCTTGGTTCCAGTGAGGGCTTTTGAGTGCCTCTTTTACACTTGTCGGTTCAATATTATCATACTTGGAGGTGACTGCGTAGGCTTTTGGTTTCCTTATGCCACTCTTACCCCTCGTGCGCATATGATGGTCATTGACAAAGAGGAGCAGTTAATAAATTCATAGGTATATTTTGATTAGTTTCCCGTGAATTGTCAGATGAAGGGTACCAGGGGAGTGCTATCAGGTTCATGTGTTTCTATGGTGGAGGATGTGGATGGTATTATGTTTGGGATAGTGAAATTTGATAGAGGTGGGATGGAAATTTCTGGACTATATGCAGTAGGTGTTGGTTTGTGAACCACAGGTAAGGAGCTGATGATTACAGGTTGATGGAGAGATTTTGTTGAAAGGAGGTTTGTTTAGACTAAAATAAGGAAATTTGTCCATTGCAGCTAACACATCAATACATTTCTTGATTTTGGAGAAGTATTCATTGAGAGATAATCCTCATTTCTTAATCGTTTGTAGAGATCTTTTGATCTTCATTACTTACGCTAAATTTCGCAAGTTGAATATTTGATGTAAGATGTGCCAAATTTCTTTTATTGTGGAGCAGTGAAGCATTTGTTCCAGAATATCTTCGTGCATCAGGCCTAGAAGCTAAGAGCATAGGAGTTGATCTTGTTGTTTCCCGTATTCAAACATTAGATTGGGTGTAGGTATTGCAGTTGAGGTAGTAGCAGAAGTATTTACCTGAAGCATTTTCGATGGTGTAGTTGAATATGGGAGAATATGACCCTTGAGGAGACCATAGCTTGCTAAGGCAAATTCTACTTGGAATTTCCAGGGAGGAAATTGGTGAGGGATAATCGGACTATAGAAACCTTTTTTCTTGGGTTGATGATTGCTAGTATCATTGACCTTCCTTCGACCGTTTCTACGCTAACATCGGAGCTTTCCATCATGTTTGAGAGAGTGGACGAAGAAGAGAAAAAAAATAAATATATTGTCGTCGCGAGACTTACAACTCTGATACCATATCGGAAGAACGAATGGAGATAATTTTCAGGAGAAAACCTCTACAAATATTTCATTCATTAGAAGAAGATAAGAAATTCCTCTCTGCACTTCTTCACAATATTGTTCAGCAATATAAAAGAGGTGAAAAACTCTTGAAAAGAAAAGGAACAATGCACGCACACACTGAGGATAAAAACCACCTCATTACAACTCACACAAAACAGAAAACGTGACTCTAAAATATTCTAACCCAATATTCATTTTAACCACATTTGAAAATAGAAATTAGGCTATTCCACAACACCTAATGGGCTATTTTCTTGACAGGTTGTAATGTTTAAGTAAGAGTTAGCACACATAACTCATTTATGACAATTTACCAAACTGATGGGATTTGGAGGGAAAGAACAAAACCAACACCAAAATCATTTATTATTTATTTATTTTTGAATGTACCCCAAAATCACGCATTAACGTGCTAGCAATCATAACAATTAACTTCTAACAAATTTTAAAATATTCATGAAATTTGAAAGACGCTAAAAAATACTCTAATATAAAACAAGCTGAATTATCATCAGTATTATTTAATAACCAATAGTTCGAATTTCCACTACAAAATATTATTGAATTCAAGAAGAGAAATTGAAAATGGTAACATTTCTTTTCAATAATATTTATAAATTTTATAATAAAAAAGAAAATAGATACATTTAATATTAATAATCTTAGGTGAACAAGTGTCGTAACTCAATGCATCAATATATATTTAATGGTTAAAAAGTTAGGAGTTTAAATTTTCCTACCTCTCAATGTAGAATTAAAAAAATTTAAAAAAAAAAGAAAAAAAATGATCACCCTTAAATTTTAAAAGGAAAATGTTATAGTTTTGCTTAAAGAGTAAAACTTATCACAGGGTTGGTAAACACTCCTAAAAAACTTACTTCCACGTGTCATTTTTAAAATGAGCCACATTTTCTCTTTTTTTTCTTTAACAAATTATCTCACGTGATCAACTTCAAATTAAAATTCATTTTATAATATATATTTAACTTTTAGTCAAATCATGTCAATTTTTTCAAATCACTATTTGCCATGATTTTTTTTAATGGTAAATATATGAAAATAAAGCTTTTTCTTCGAGCTTTCATCCCCTCTTCTCCTTTGTAGCTTCCGTAAAAGTTCTTTTTTTTAATCTTGCTCCTCATTTGCTTGCTAAACACAATTTGTCTGAGTCTATTTTTTCTCACTCTAAAATTTGTGGTATTTCAAGATTATCATCTCATACTCTTTTCATTTTCAGGTTTTTTTCTTCTTCTTTAAACTAGTTATTCATTATATTATTTATATTTAGAAACAAGTATATATTGTTTGTACTTTGAATTATCTTCTTAGTTAATTTGAGTTTGAGACTATTCTTTATGTCATTTCAAGATTATCATCTCACCTTTTCAAGAGTCTCATTTTGAGGGTTTTTTTTTTCTAAATGATTCTTCCTTATATTTGTTTGTACTTGAGAACAAATATATACTGTTTGTAATTTGCTTTATCTTCTTAGTTAATTTGATCTTCAACTTCAACCAATTGAGTTATTTGTTCCCAAATAACTTAGAAGCTTTATTTTCAAAACATAAAAAGGAATAAATTAACTAAGAAGATCAAACAAATTACAAACAATATATATTTGTTCCCAAGTACAAACAAATATAAGAAAGAATCATTTAGAAAAGAAAAAAAAAACCCTCAAAATGAGACTTTTGAGAAGGTAAGATGATAATCTTGAAATGACACAAACAATAATCTCAAACTCAGATCAACTAAGAAGATAATTCAAAGTATAAACAATATATACTTGTTTCTAAATATAATGAATAACTAGTTAAAAGAAGAAGAAACAAACTTGAAAATGAAAAGAGTGTTAGATGATAATCCTGAAATACCACAAATTTTAGAGGGAGAAAAAATAGACTTGACAAATTGTGTTTAACAAGCAAATGAGGAACAAAGATTGAAAAAAGGAACTTTTACGAAGCTGCAAAGGAGAAGTGGAGATGAAAGCTTGAATAAAAAGCTTTATTTTCATATATTTACAATTAAAAAAAAAATCATGGCAAATAGTGATGTGAAAAAATTGACATGAATTGACTAGATATATTATAAAATGAATTTTAATTTGAGTTTGATCCTGAAATAATTTGTTAAAGAAAAAAAAAGAGAAAATGTGGATCATTTTAAAAATGACACGTGGAAATAAGTTTTTTAGCCGTGCTTATTAACCCTTTGGTAAGTTTTACTCTTTATTAATTAGTAATTGTCATTGATTAAATTCAAAGATAAATAGTGTACTTATATATAATTAAAAAAATTAAAGTATGATTAACTACTTATTTAAGAAATTATAAAAATAGTAAAATTTTAGTTTATTCGTTTTTCTTGAAAGAAGTTTTAGTTTGTCATAATAAAATGAAAGTTGCAAACTAACATAGGAGGAGAAAAAATAGTGTAAAAATAAAATATTTTATTTTTAAATTTGTACGTATATTTTAAAAGACATTAAAAAAAAGTGACGATTTGATTGAAAAATAAAAACTGATTTGAAGTATGAAGGATTTAAGAAAATATATCTTAATTTAAGTTTGATCACGTGGGATAATTTATTAAAGAAAAAAATAGAAAGGTTGGCTCATTATAGAATTGATAATGTGGAAGTAAGTTTTTAACAAATGCTTACCAACCCTCTCAGAAGTTTTACTCTTGCTTAAATAATATCAAACTGTGCCTAAAATCAATTTTTTGCTTTTGTCTTCTTGACTTATTAATTATTTGTAAGTCAATTTTGATGGTTCTTTATCAATATTGGAATCAATTTTTTAATATCTCTTCTAATTGTTTTTCCTTATTTATTTTGTTTTAATTCTATTCATCTCCGTGTTTCATTTTATAAATAAAATTGTGCGATTATTGTAATGATCTTATTTCTACCGTCCGAATAAAAATCTATGGTAATGAAAATACCAGAGGGGTAAATAGAGTTTTGAAATATTTTCCAAACTATAATAGAATAATCTAAATATCAATTAAAAAAAAAAAAATCAATTCAAAAAGTGATAAATAAAACAACAAGCAAGATAGATAAAATTTTATGAAAAGCAAACTATGTATTCTACACAATAACAATTAAGAACGACATGGAATAAAATATTGCAAATAATTTTAAAAAATTAAAATAGAAAGTTTGAAAAGATGTCACAGTTAATTTTACGGTGGTTTAATCAAACTCAATCTACTCCACTCTCCAAGCGACTTATAAGAATTTGAATAAACTCTTTCTCGACTCTTTTTACGGATTCGAGTTAAATTTTTACACTATTATTTTTACCAATTCAAGAAAAAACTTAATATTTTCCTCGACTTAAAATCAAAATGTTACAAAATTTGAAAGTTGAATAGAACACAACAACCTTCTTAATATAGTAGATATTCAAATCGAAGTCTCACACATAAATCCACACAAAGGCCCAACTGATTTGAAGTTTTAGTCACTGGTCACTTGATCTTCTTTTTTTGCTCCTTTCATGATTTGATTAAGCCGTTTTTTATGCTCAACTGATTTAGAGTTTTCTTTCCTCTAAGTTGATCTTTTGCAAACAAGAAAGACTTAAAACATTGCATACCGTTTCTTTCATTCATCAACAAGCCTTTCTCTTTACTGTGTCCAATTTCAACAGTTAGGCTCAAAGGCCCATGAAACTCAAGTTCAAACGTACATGAAGACCCTTTCCAAAGAATTTAGAGATCGAGATTTAGAATTCAAAAGATTCAACAACAAAGGCGTTAAGAAGTTAATCATTTCTACACTAGTTACATGTTGAAGATTCAATCTCCCCCAAGAACAAGCTTCAAACTTTCAAATCAAAGTATACATGATCCAAAAAGATTGTCAGAGAAGTCTCTCATCGAAGCAGATCAACAAACCCAAGAAGAAGATCTAACTATAAACACATGTGAATCAAATAAAAGAGATTATCTATAAATTCCTTACTTTCTCTGCATCTACATTGCCACGATTTCCATGAAGTTAGCTTCACCAACATCTCAATCTGCCGCTTTGTTGTTTTTCTGCTTCTCTCTCTCTTTGTCATAAATTTAAAATAATAAAATAATGTGGATTGGTCTTTTTCTAGTTTTGTGATCCTTGTTCATCAGAGTAGGAAAATGACTCATCCTTTTGAGAGAGTATATAAAAAATGATTAACCCTATTAAATTAGAATAAAAATATTAGAGTATAAATAAGAGAGGAGATGAAGATAAAGATACATGAGTATTTAGGATTTGAAAATGATCTAAACAAAAAAAAGGTTCTACCTCAAACGCTTAAGTTATCTACTACCTTTATTACCTTTCTATTATAAATTTATGTTACAAAATTCAATGGGAACAGCTTCATTTTCTAATGATTTTGAAACTCATAAATGTGAAAGAGAGTAAAATGGACAGATATGTGGAAGATCATAGAACTGAAGTTCAGACAGCAGACAAACATTTGATACATGAATATGTTAGGTTCATATTTTGACTATAATTTACAACTCAACTTATTTGGCTTTCCCATTCATCAAAGAAAAAGAATGCCCTTTGGAACTCGTTCTTCTATGTTCTTCCATTATTCAACTGTTGGGACAGAACCAGAAAACCATACTAAAATCAGTGAAATCTCACAACTATACAAGAAATATCATCTTTGCTCTTTCTCTTGAGAGCCTCCTCAGTCAAGTGCTTGGCAGCTGCTTGAGCGTCTTTAATATGCCTGATAGACTCTACTGCTTCCCCATTCGACATCACCTGAAATTGCAGATTAACTTAGACAAACAAGAAACATTGTTCTACCTCACTGCAGTTGAAATTATAAGAACTAAGAATTAGTATCTGCTAGTGTTCCATAAAAACTTTCAGAAGATCGATGCCGACCTTCCACAATCCGTCGCTTGCCAAGATAACAAACTCTGTCTCATCATCTATTACCTCCTGAAACACATCAGGCTCTGAGCTCAAGTGTTTCTTCAAGCTCCTATCGCCAAACGCCCTTGCGACAGCCAGCTGACCGTCAACACGTGGAACATCTCCTGGATTTGTTCAGAATATGAATGGTCTCGTTGAAATAGTGAAGGGATTTAAAAATAAACCAATACATTTTTCAGAAACTCCATTCTTATCAGGAAAATAAATAAATAAATCAGAATTCACATCAATATTAATCAACATTCTTGCTAAGTTAGTTTTGGATCGAACAATATTTGATTTGTGTAAACTTCATTCCTTCACTTCAAACTTACCAGGAAAGCGTGTTACAAAACCACCTCTGTTCTCGATGCTTTTTCTTTCAATGCTCGGCTCATGATCGACTGATAATTGACTGGCCTTACCCTTCCTACAGATAACTGCACGGGAGTCCCCCACATTGCCCACTACTAGTTTCTTACAGTCAATCAATATGGCTGTAACAGCAGTTGAACCCCCATGACTAAAATCAACAGCCTTGTCTAAAATGTAAGCATCAGTTTCCCTGTATGCTTTCCTGATTGCACTCTTTGGATTGCTCCAGAAATCAGGCTATTTGGACATACAATAACCAAGAAACAAATAAACAAAACAATGTCAACTAAATTCATAATAGATAAAAGAAGGGAAGAACTGTAAAAATGGAAAGAAGGAACAGGCCCTTGTACCTCATTTATTATAATAGAAAATAAATGAGACTGTAAAAAATCAGGGATAGCATTGCTCAAATGACCATCGAAGATTGCAAATAAACCAAGCTCATGATGATCAACTTGCTTAAAATCTGCAACAACATAATCTTCCATGGCATGGTTTGATTTCCCTTCCACCAAGTGAAAGCCATGTGTGACACACTTGGACATCTTGCTTTTTCCTTTTCCAGAGTCTGGATCCGATGAACACAGCACTTTTTCCTGAAACAAATAAATTCATATTATTCATGGTACAAGGCTTAAAGCCTAAGAATGTCTCACATTCAGTTCATATAAAGAGACGGTGGTTTAAAAATAGTCGAAGTCTATTCTTATCACGTGCGTAGGTACTAGTTTTTGAGCAAGAATGTCTCACATTCAGTTCATATAAAGAGAGTGGTTTAAAAATAGTCGAAGTCTATTCTTACCACGTTGCGTAGGTACTGGTTTTTGAGTAAGAATGTCTCACATTCAGTTCATATAAAGAGACGGTGGTTTAACAATAGTCGAAGTCTATTCTAATAAAAACATGTTACATTTATATGCCTTCTCTGTACTTTTAAAATAGAAAGATTATATATACAAAAGTCTGAGTCCATTTAATAACCATTTGGTATTTGAATTTGTCTTCTAAAAAATAAATAAGCTTATAAATACGACTTCCACCCATACATTTCTTTGTTTTGATATCTATATTTGAAGCCTGTTCTCAGAAACTAAGTCATAGTTATGAAAACTACAAACAAATTAACTTATGTCCCTTAGGGGCGGTGCAATGCTCGAGCGCCTGGACCTTAACGGTGTGCTTTAGATTTAAAAAAACAAAACTCCAAGTTTACGGGTCATAACAAAAAAAAAAAAAAAAAAACTTCTTTTTCTTTTCAAAACCAAATACTCTTTAATCACGACCCAAAGACCAACTGTTCCAAAAGGCTTCATCTGAAGAAAGAAGAGGAGTAACACAACATCTAACCCTTGCTCAACAGATTACCCACCATGAGAGAGGGAGGCTTCTAAAAAGAAGCTCTGACAAAAGCGTGAGCTGTTTCATTTTTAGATTGACTTACTTATTTTTGTTTTGGGAATCTCATTGTAGAGAATTAGAGAGAAAACAAATTTCATATTCAAAAATAAAAAACCATAAGATTATAAATAGGGCTTCGGTACAAATTTTTCAGCATATATTAAAATTATGGTTTTTCCCTAGCTATAATCAAGAAAAATAGTCCCAACTGCAACAATTGTAGGATGAACGATCTATGACATTTCCTTAGAAACAACTAAGATGCGTACTGTTTGTTACAAAAATAAAAATCTCAGTTCATCCAACTTATACCAATGTCAAGTACCGTATAAATTCTCAATTCAGGACCTATCAGGTTAAGATTTAACTCTTTTTTATTTTAAGAAATCTCTGCAACTAGAGCTGGTGGGTGCAAATTCCTATCTCGCCACTATAAAATTGGCAATAACAACAATTAATTTTTACTGCCTCAAAGAGGCACAGACGAATTTTAACGATTGCAATCCTACAGAAACAATGAGCCATGCTATACATAATGAGTAAAAACTCAAGAAGGAAATCCCATCACTAAAATTTGCTTTCTATATCCAATAAAAGCTCTTTTAAAAAAGTAAACAAACTATGTTATAGATGATTAACCTTCCCCTCTTAAAGTACAAAGAAGAAACAAACTTGGATGCCCTGCATTTTTGCAATGACCAACACAGAAGCCATGGGAAGAAATTTGACATATTTTTCCTATTAGATAACATGGAGTTACATCTCAAATCAATTGGCAATGAGAGTAATAACCCACCTTTCTTATAAAAATTGTGAAGACCTCCTCACTCTTTTAATGTGGGATACTCAACATTTACAGGGTGTAAGCGTTTTAACTCAAATAACTTGGTAGAAAACCAGGGGAAAGGAAAAAGAAACGAAAAATGTCAACCCAGATTGGGTAAGTCAGGGGTGGTCCAGGAAAAATTCACACGAATTCATTCTGGGAATCAAGTATAAAAAGAGCAGGACATTTTAACAAACAGCTTTCACGCAAGGGACTTTGACCTGCCCCAACCAATTAAAGTTCTAAAAAGAATTTCAACTCGCAAATGCATAATTACAATGTAAAAAATCTCAAAAAAGAATCGAAAACGCGCTCATAACCCACGGAGGTTTCAAGAGTAACAAAAACCTGGGAAGCTCAAATCAACAATTCCAAGAGAATCAAGCGAAAAGCAGCGGACCCATTTGAGAAAGAAGAAAGAACATGATTAGAGACGAACCTTCATCTTGTGGAGAATCTGTTTTCCAGCCATGAGTTCCTTTGAACTTGGCGCATCTAGGAGTAGAAAATGGCAGAAATGGAAGAATGAAAGAAAGAAGAGAAAAAGAGAGAATGAAGGAGAGGTTTGGTTGAGAGAATTGCGAATCGTCAACGCCACAAGACGAAGCCCGCGATTTGTGCAATCCCCAAAACAGCCATTATTTTTTCCCACTCATTCTCTCTCTTCCAAAATTCAAATATGCAGTTTGAGATAATTTCTAAATGCAAAACCATTAGTCAATGGCAAAAAAACATAAATCTTGCGCACCTTTTCCCCTTCAAATCACATCAACAATATTCAATGGCGGATTAGAAGGTTGTAGTCACAAAAACTTCAACTTGAACATCTCGCATGCTTGACTTTGGCACTGAAGTTGTTCTTCGTTGGTGACCAGAAGGTAGAGAAACCTCTACGAACAAAGAAACCATAATTTTGCCGTAACCAAACATCTAGCTGAATTAGGACCAGTCTTTCACGAATTAAATCGGCCACCATATTCTATGTAATTAGTGATGATAAAAATTAAATTAAATCTTTTCTAAATGTTCTGATTTTGATCTGGGAAAATTTAACACTGTTTGAATTATACGAGTTGAAAAAAGGATAGTAATCAATCACAATGGGTGGGCTAGTTCAATGGACGAGTATATAAACAAACTTAGGTGGATATTAAAACAAAAAAAAAAAAAAAAAAAAAGAGTTTACCCAACTTTGAAGGAAGGTTGACAATCAAATTTACAATTGGAATCTTCAACCTCACAACCACGGGATGTTGTTGATGTCGTTTTGAATGCGCTGCTGATTAATGATTGTAGATTTGGATTTCACCAGACGAAGACAATGCAGGAAGAAGGGGAATGAAAAGATAAACGTGGGAGTAACAAGGGTTTAGAGGAGTTAATTATTATTATTATTTTTAACAACTGCAATTGTAATCTAAAAAATATATAAAAATTATTATTATTTTCATTTTACTTCAAACTAATGGGGAGCCACCAACATTTTTAACTAAAAATGAATTTTTGAAATTTGAGCGGTTAAAATTTAACAAATACAATAAATGAGGTTTCAAAATGACATTTTAACCAAGATATTATATGCATAAATATATTGAAAAATAAAATATAAAATATAAACGGGCCCAAAAACATATAAAATGGGTATGATAAATATATTCACGAATTCTATCCTCCTCTAGTTTGAAGAGAATTTTTTTAGGCTCACTACCTATCTCGTTCCCCACCTAAATGTAGATTTTTTACCCAGTTAGGAACGAGTTCTATAGTTCGATTCGGGTTTTAGAATAATGTTGAATCATTCGATTTAATGTTTTAGAAAGTCGGAATATATTGGTTCGGTTCGATTTTATTTTGAAGAACCAATATAAAAATCAAACCGAACTGAATGTATAAATACTAAAAAAAACAAAATATATTGATATTGAGATTTGAATAACTAATGTAAAATACGAAACAAAAGTACTATAATTCTTCCATTATTTATGAGAACAATGTTTTTGAATAGTAAAAAATTATAAGAATTAATTTAAAAATCAATTGAAAATGAAACAAAAAAAAAAAATCTAATTCTCTCTAGAAAAAAGCATATCGAACTAAATAAAAATCGAGTCAACAGTTTTATTCTTTATTAAATATAAGTTCGAACTCAATTTTTGACAATTAAAGATATCGATTCGATGGTTAATATGACATAAAATCTTACCGAAATCACCCTTATCAAGTTTCGGCCATGGTTGAAAAATGAACATATCTATAAAAAGAATAAAAATAGTTTATAGGATCTTATGAAGAAAAAAAAAAAAAAGGTTATATGAAAATAACAAAAACACAAGATAATGATTCCGAATAACCCATTTTCATCCTTTGCTCCTATCAGCCCCTACATGTACTAATTAAACAGTGCGTTTTTGTTCAGTCATCCCATCCAATTTCCCATCTTTGTCCGAATCGTAATGAAAGGCCGTATATATTTCGTTGAAGAATTATTGCAAAGTTCGAAAAAAAAGAAAAGAAGGAATAGTAAAAGCGAAGGGCAGTTCTATTAAAACCAACAAGATTTCTCTTTGATTTCGCGGCTCTCACGAATCCTTTCTCTGCAAATAGCAGAGTGCAGGGGAGGAAGAGATCTGCGGTGTTCTTGCTCGGAAACCAGTTCCTTCCAGCATCGTTTTTGAATCGCATTATTGGGTAAGTCTCTGAATCTCAATCCACAAAATCACCAATGAATAGCATTTGAATTTCATTAATTAGATACCTCATTTTGAAGCCACTTCTTTGTTGTTATTGTTTCACTTTCGATGTTGACTTTTTCCCCAGTGTTTCTCATTATGTTGGCCTGTCGCCATTGCGTATCTTAGCTTCTCCAACCCGTCAATGTCTAATGTTGAAACCCATTTGCCTTACTTCGGTTTCAAGGGCTGCTGCGCATTATCTCATGTTTATCTCAATTGTTCTTTTCATGAATTTGGATTCTGTTTCGTTGTCAGATTCATGGTTTGGTTGGTGTACATAATTTTGTATTTCTTTGGTGTTTTCCATTGGCATTCCAGATTTG
Source organism: Sechiopsis laciniata (assembly GCA_037833695.1). Lineage (NCBI taxonomy): Eukaryota > Viridiplantae > Streptophyta > Magnoliopsida > Cucurbitales > Cucurbitaceae > Sechiopsis > Sechiopsis laciniata. The sequence continues at coordinate 5,263,216 of JBBMKA010000022.1, read as the reverse complement.
GTATTCGAGGGATTCGTTGAGACAAACTTTGGCTGTGAATTTGGGGTTACTGGTTGGATTGTTTCTTCAAACAATGAGGGAAAACCGGGGATGAGATGGTTGAGTTGGTCTCTAATTGTGGTTCAGTTTGGCAATCGGAGTGGGTGAAAGGTGAAAAAGATTGCTAGAAAAAAATGTCGGACGTGGCGAGTATAGCAGAGGCAGTAGCAGCAAGGTTTAGTTCTTTGGAGCTTATTGGAAGGGGATCTTTTGGTGATGTCTACAAGGGGTAAGCTTCCATTCTGTTAGCATATCTGTATGATTCAGTTCGTTGTAATTTATTACAGCCTTAATCTCTTAGTGTGCTCAATTAAATAAATGACTGGCGAGGGAGCAGATGGGCTCGTTTTTTGATAATTGCACTAGCATAAGTATTCACTTCTATGCTGTATCACCAAAAAATATAGACGTGAACACGACATAGATAAGATTCGATGACATGACAAAGACACATCCATTAAACAAGGAAATTTAAGGTCAATAAAACTTTGCATTTATATACAAAAAACGTGTTTTATGCATTATGCTCTCCAATTATTTAAGTTTTGTCTCACATTAATATTTATGTTTTACGGGTTGGACTTATATTCACTTTATACAATTCGTGTGTGACATATAATCTATTGTGCTAACAGATTATCTAATATGCATTCGACTAAGTGCTAGGGTGCAAGTTACCCAAATTGTAGGGTCTATACTTCTTAGTTGCATCATTGGTATTTTAATTTCTATTAAAATTGAAGAAAAGTTTATTTAATACAAAGTTAAGAACATCCTTCCCGGGTCATTTTTTCTTTATATTTTTGGGAAGCGATTGAGTTACCAATGCCCTTTCTTCTTTGCAATCAATTAGAAAATGAACTGAAACTGCTCATTGATCTAGTTTCCTGATGCCTCTCTGCATTTGCAGGTTTGACAAGGAGCTTAACAAAGAAGTTGCCATCAAAGTTATTGATTTGGAAGAATCGTAAGTACAGAAGATGCTATATATTTCTTACTGAATTCAAATTTAGAGCTCTTAACTTACAAATGCAGAGAATGATGAGCTACCCTAATTTTTGTTTGATTAAAAAAATTGTGTAATTATTAACATGGTATTATGGCACAAAATTTACCACATTCTTTGTTAAATTTGGTGAGATTATTTTAAATAGAAGTTTTTTGTGAAATGAGGAATGGTTTAATCCTCATTTGTGTCTTTTAGTCTTCAGATGACTTTATATTTTATTTTATTATTTGTTGTTTTATTTTCTTTGTTTAGTGTTGCATAATTAGATTACAACTTTCTATTTTTGCTTTCTAATACCTGGCAGTTTTTCATAATCATGTTATGATTATTTGTACTCTTGAGTTTTGACAAAAATATATTGGTCACTGCAAGATCAGCATTGATATGATTATACCTTTAAACCTCCTTCAAAAATTGCTATGACTATTTTCTTTCAAGAGAAACTAAATTTCATTGAAGAAATGAAGTTACAAAATATTGGGAAGAGAAATCCCCAAGCCAGCAGAAATTAGAAAAAAAAAACCTACCTCTTGACTAAAGAATATAAAGACTGCAGTTGAAGAAAGTTGAATTTACACCAATTTACAGCTACAAATGGATGGAGTTCAAAAAAGTGTTAAATAATTTCTTGGAGCCTTTGAAAACACGGCTGTCCCGTTATAACTAAAGCTTCTCTAAGAACACCCTGTTAACGTTGATCCATAGGGGTTTTTTCCTCCTTATAAAGGCATCCAAAAAAAAAAAAAAATGTAGGCAAGAAAGTATATCATCTTGTTAGAAAGAGCCATGGTGCCCTTGAAAGTTTCTAGAATGAAGTAACATTACTTTTGGGTGAACAAGCAGGCTAAAAACTAGTGTTAATTAAATGAATTGCGTAGATCCTTCCCTAACTTTGATGATGTTTTTTTTTTTTTCATATGGATTGCATAACTTGGATTTCTTGGCACAACCAGAAAAATTTGGGAAGTCTTCGACCTCTCATCCATATTATATGGACTGTTAATCTAGATTGAATGTGCTTGGTTATTTATTGGAATGATGGGATGGATAATGTATGATTGGGTAAAACTGATAGTAAGAGCAGTCATAGACCAGATGGAGAGCTTTCTTAATGTCATTATTTAATGCTAAAAAATGCTATTGCTTATTTTTTGGAAACGAAAAAAGTTTTTTTTTTTTTTTTTGAAGTAAGGCCTTCGTTATGGAACTTTCCTTGCATTGCATCTGAAAGGGGCTATTTTTTTTGTTTATAACTTGAATGTGCTAGTAACTTGGCCAGAGTCCTATAGGTTTGTTTTATTGATACTTGTAATTGTTACCGGTTTGGTTCTGAAGAAAGATGGTAGCATACCATCAAGCAGGGTGTGCGTGGATAGGAATAGATTGCTAGATTTACCTATATAGTGGATAGCATAGGTTAGTTGGGCTGAGAGGATTGAAGAGGAAGTTGTCATGGTATATATAGCTTTCTTGAATGCAAATGTCAATATAGATTCATTGGATTCTATAGATTGTTTTATTTTTGGTAGGAAACACAAACTTTTCGTTGATGCACGAAAAAGTGACTAAAAGGCATGCCAACAACAATTACAAAAAATGCATCCAGTGTGTCAAGAGACTAGATAAACTATAATCACGAAAAGTTACTGTAATATGGGGGTACCTTGCTGTTTGTTCATCAAGTTTTTGGCTGTCACTAATCACATGCTGAGAATCTACCTGAAAAAAACATGTTAGATATGGAGGATAGAGGGAATGGATGTTAAGAGGGAACGGATGTTTTCACCTTCCTAAGAGATATCATGTTGGAGGATAAGCTATGTTAATTTTTTCTTTGTTGTGTTATTTACTTTACCTTGTAGGCAAGGAAACTGTTGAAGAAGGTATCTCATAATCTTATATTAGTTTTTTTTTAAAAAAATTAGACATTGCTGATTAAACTCTGGGGAATTGTTAATAATGTCTGCTGTCTGGGTAACTTTATTAGTTATAAAATATTCATGTGTTCTTAATATTACATTATCTTGCAGGCTTAACAGTTTTTAATAATGCTGTGTTTGTACTTGTTATCATTTAGCATCCTTGAACTGGAATTTCTTATGCATTGGAGGATGGGATGATTCGTCTTCCACATCTTCATTTCATTTTTTTCTTATGCAGATGTACTAATGGCCTTACCTTTTCAATTGTTCTTAGTTCTAGTCTTTCAATGTTTTGACTTTCTTTTCTGTGATTTTGCTAAACTTGTTTTTGCATTAATCTTCTGCAGCGAGGATGAAATTGAGGATATTCAGAAGGTATAAACTAACTGGTGAGTAAATTGAATTAGGTGAATGCTTAGGTGCTAATTTACCTCAGTTTTGTGCCAGGAAATTTCTGTTTTGTCACAATGTCGATCACCCTATATTACTGAGTACTACGGTTCTTATCTCCACCAGACAAAGTTGTGGATAATAATGGAATATATGGCTGGGGGATCTGTAGCAGATCTGGTAAGTCTCTATTTGGTGTTTTGGATCCCTCCCTATACAGTAATATATCGCTAACCTTGCCTATCAATAAACTACACAAAATTTATTCTATAAAAATCTCAAGTTCTGCTATAAAAATGCTCAAACTCAGAGGTACAAGTACCAAATCATGGCCACAAAATCAAATGACTAGAAAAGTGCTCAAACTCAACAAGCTCCCATACCTAACTAAAAACATCCAATCCAGCCTAAAAAACCAGTACCCACATAAGCATTCAGCTACAGTACTTCCGTAATCACAATTCATAACAAGCATGGCTTCTTTGGGTCAGGCGCTCCCGGTAGAAGTGTATAAAAGGATATCCAGCCCATTTTCCCCAATAGGTATCACCAGCTTGGTTATAGTCCCACTGGAGTCTATCTTGAAAAAATCAGCAATATATCCCTTTCTGTTCATGGATTTTTCTACCCATAGAGTATAGTCATCCAGCCTTGTTTCTGTATTTTGGATCAATGTCTGAGGAGCTTCCTTTCTATAGTAGCTTTGTGCGGGTACTTTTGTATTTCTAAATCGGAGGAGGCAGGGGAAGTTCACTTCAAGTTATGAATTAGCATACAATATTGTGATATTTTTTTTGTGTCATTCTCATGGTGGGGAGTAGCAAACTTTTTGTGCTCTTGCTATAATGAAATTCACGAGTTAGAATTAATGCAATTCAAACTTGTGAATTATTTCAAATCAATCATATCAATAAATTTATATCAATCTTTGGCTTAAGTTATAACATGAAAATGAATTAATTTATATCAAGACTGTGTTGGTATAATGTACTTCAAGTTTGTGAATTAATGTACATCAAGCATATGAATTAATTTGATTTAATCCCCCCTCCCCCAACTTGTACTAAAAAAAAAAAAATTCAATCCAATGATTATGTTTAGACCAACCATATCAATCAATTTATACTAATCATATGAATTAAGTTCAAGAATGCAATGAATTAATTTAGTTCAATCTCATGATTTAGTTTACATTAACCCTACTACTTAATTAAAAAAATAATTTCCGTTAATTTATTTCATAATAACTAATAAATTTAATTCAATCCTATGAATTAATTTTATTTATTATAATGTATAGAATTAATAATCCATGTTAACATAACGTACACCTCAAACACAAACTATTATAATTCATGTTATATTAACTTACACTCCAAACACACACTATTGTAACCCATGTTATAATAATCTACATATTGAAGGCAGATTATTATATTTCATGTTTTCATAACTTGCACCTCAAAACAAAAAAAAAATGAAAAGGAAAAATTGATTCATTAATTTGTTTTATTTTTAATATAATGCTAAAATCGAAAACCAAATCAAAACTGAATCGAATCAAACCAAATGAAAGTCAATCGAATAGTTTAGTGATTTATTGGACATCGGTTTGGACCCAATTGTTGAAAAACAGAGGATATCGGTTAAGTTGTCAGTTTGACACAAAACCGACAAAAATCAAACTGAAATCACCCCTATTAATAACCTACAAACTATTATAGCCAACTCAATGCCCCAAACTCACCCTAAAAGTTTTTCTCACTAAGCACTCCCAAACACTCGAATATGCAACTTTTGGATTGGTGTTATTGAGAGACTGCGAGTCTTAATCAACCGGTTTACCCCTTGAGAGCTTTTGTCATTAGGTGTTTTAAATGCCATTAAAAAATTATACTGGGTCGGAAATTCTTCTTGGCATACATGATGCTTCTCTATAATTGCAATCCATCAAATTTCTCTGTTAAAGATATTTCTATACAGTGAACTGGGTAGTATATAGGATTCCTCTTATGCCAATATAGTTCAGTTTGTATTTGCTACGTCATTCATTATAGCATGTATTTATTGTAAAATCCAAAAGCTTTTCTTATATACTTACAACAAATTTTAATTCTACAGCTGCAGTCTGGGCCACCACTTGATGAAATGTCAATTGCATGCATTCTACGGGATTTGCTGCACGCAATTGATTATTTGCACAGTGAAGGAAAAATTCACAGGGACATTAAAGGTTTTTTTTTAATTATATGTAATTCTTTTCAGAATTCAATGAAATTGTAAACTTCTTGTCATTCGTGAAGTTGGTGATAATGCCCACTTCTAGGCCTCCCACCTTCTGTGAGGGGAAAATGGAAAAGAAAGAGCGGTGTTTAAAGAATAAATAGGCAACTCCTTTGAAAGGATTTCACTTCTACGTTAGTCTCTAATGGAAGATTGAATTTTACTTTGCAGCGGCAAACATTTTACTGAGTGAAAATGGTGATGTTAAGGTAAGATTTTTCATGAGAAAAAAAGCTGTTTAGCTTGACTTTACTATTAAGGCTTGTCTAGGTTTTGCTCTAATTGCTAAACGTTTAATCCCTACAGGTTGCAGATTTTGGTGTTTCTGCTGAATTAACAAGGACAATATCTAGGAGAAAGGTAGATTATGATTTGAAATATTGAACTTTGTTCATTATTATTTGGTTCTTTTCCCCACGTTTTGGAATTTTTTAATTTTATCCAAATAGGCTTCTTAACATTCTTGGTTGGCTGGTTGTCGGAGAGAATTTTAGCTCCTTTGGTTCCCACAGTTTCCTTCATTTGTTAGATCCATAATTTTTTTTTTCCTTATAATCATTATTAAATGCCGCATGGACAGCTTTTGGTAAATGCTTTCTGTTTGTAAAATTTTGCTTGACTCGCTTGCTTGTTTTTCCTGTGTGAACTTTTGCTGAATTTTCATTATTCTCAATGATATTTCCCCTTTATCTATCTTCTAAAGCTATTGGATGAAATCTTCTAAATTTTATGTGTTACTTATCACTGATTTCATCACCAGACATTTGTAGGAACTCCATTTTGGATGGCACCAGAGGTAATTCAGAATTCTGACGGATACAATGAGAAGGTATTTTCTCAGTATCATCTTTTGGCGTTTTGATGGTTTAATTGGTTCTAACATAACCATTATCAACACTTCATTCTGCATTCACTATGTTTCCGATTCTCATATCTAATAGGATTGCAATGCTATCACATTTTACTTGATGCAGGCAGACATCTGGTCGGTAGGAATCACTGCTATTGAAATGGCAAAAGGGGAGCCTCCACTTGCTGATCTTCATCCCATGCGAGTTCTTTTTATCATACCTCGAGAAAATCCACCTCAGGTTTACTTAATAACTCTAGACTCTGACACTTTAAATAAAAAATAGTGAGCTACAAGTATGAATTGGTGTTTTGTCATTTTTCATGACATATTAGCTTTTGTATGTGTTTCTGAACAGTTGGATGAACATTTTTCTCGCCCTATGAAAGAATTAGTGTCATTGTGTCTGAAGAAAATACCTGCTGAGGTAAAGCATTATTTCTTCTCTTAGGCATTGGTTCCTGTTTTGGTTGAACCCTTTTCAATTTGTGGAATATATGTTTATCAAACTTGTATTTTTTTTTTGTTAGAAAAGTGTGAATATACAGTTTATCAAATACGTGGTATTGTTGAAATTCAAATGATTACGAGTCACAAATTAGTGTTTTTGTGAAAATGAGCATGAATTAGTGGGCATGTGTATACTGATTCTTGAGTTACTTTCCTACAGTACTTACTACTTAGATGCAATTGGTTGATCATGTTATCATTCTCGAGATTCAACATAAGAAATTAAGAGCTACTTAAAAGTTAGAACCCATCCACGAGAACATAGCTCAATTGGGATAAAGTGTGTACTTATGACCAAGAGGTTATGAGTTTAAATTCTCCCACTCCAATTATCGTTGAACTTAGAAAAGTCGAAATCCGGAAAATTAAATCCATTTGATGTTCATTTGATTTTTGAAAATTAAGTTTATTTTCTCCTAATTCTCTACCATGACTTTATCACTCTTAAAGAACCATTTGAATTCTTAGCCAAATTTAGTCAAAACATAATTTGATTTTTGAAAACAACGGTAAAAGGTAGAAAGAAAGGAAATTCATAGAGAAAGTAGTATTTATAGGTCTAATTTTAAAAAATCTAATGGTATCAGAATTGGTCTAAGATTTTCCTTGAAGAACTTAGTCATGGTGGTGTTAACACAATGGATCACCTTCAATGTTCAGCAGAGCCACGGGGCATAACGGTGCCCTCGCCTGGCGCCATTCCCGAATGACTTATTTCTCTTATCTCCTATTGTTTATGTACGATGCTAATTCAGAGACCCCTTGCAATCTCTTTTGTATTTGTTCTTATGCAAATCAGTTTTTGAACATTATGTTCTTGGCTTTTAATCACTCATTTTTTCTGATTTCTTTTGTCCGAATGGAACGAGTGGTTCATCAATATACTTGTCTCTTTTGAGAGTTTCTTTGAACTAATTCTTTTGAATGTTTTGTTTTGGCGTATCTTATAAAACATGCTTTATTTTGGGATAAATGTTCACACCCTTTAAGGCTATAGTCTTTATACTACAATTGGATTTCTTCAACTCGATGCCCTCGCGATCCTCGTCATCTTCACCATCTTGATTTACTCTCTGTCGACACCAAACCTGTACCAACAAATACTGCATCATTTTGTCTCCACCTAACATGGGCAGCCATAATCTGCTCTCTCTTCATCGTGCACTAGGTCATAGATTTTCTTCATACACAAGCGTGCAGGTTATAGCTATGGAGAATCTTCTCTCGCGGGATTTGGGAATTTACTTGTAATATCTTATGTTTCATGGAAATTTACTGGGAATTCTATTGCTTCATTTGTATTTTTCCCTCGGCCTCCACATTTCTTTTTTATCCATCTCTATGGTACTTGTTTCGATAAGTCTTTATAACATTTCTTTTTTATCCATCTCTATGGTACTTGTTTTCGTTTCCTATAAAAAAAATACTACAATTGGATTGCTTTTTTGTAATCCACCTTTGGTGGACCTTCATTTTATTTATCAATGAAATCTCCTTTTTATCTCTCTTAAAAAGTCAGAACCTGGAATGTGTTAAAGGTATGGAAAGTGGTGGCATTCTTAGGTTATTTTTAAGGTTCACATAATTTATATTGAGTATTTCATTTCATGATAATTCTTCTTTTTTTATTCTCACTATTGTATATGCTCTTCCTTCTATTTTTGTGGTTTTTGTTTGTAATTGTTACTTGCTCAAACTTGATGCAAGCATTCAAATTCTTCTCGTTTTCTGCCTTTTGAAGTAATGATTTTTATGATGCGCGCATATAACTTTTTCTGTATTGTATCTTTTTGTTTGCGGGGCAGTTGAATACATCTTTTGCTGTTTTATTTCAGAGGCTCAGTGCCAAAGAGCTTCTGAAGCATCGATTCATTAGGAATGCCAGGAAGAGTCCTAGGCTTCAGGAAAGAATAAGGTCTGTCACGATGATTTCAATTATTTTTGTATGGTAGTTTTCTGATAATTATTTTACCATGTCTATATTCTTTTCCGCTTTCATCACTGACTATTACTTAATCAATGAAAAGTTTTGTTTCGTAAAAAAATATAAAAAATCACTATCCATTACTTCTTAATACTCAATGTGCCACCAATCAACCTATTGATGGGTTGAGATAGATTTAATTATATTAACCAACACTTCCCCTCACTTGTGGACTTAGAAATTTGAGAAATATCCTACAAATGTAATTCAATTTTAAATTGGGAGGAAATGACTTGGCAATGACTCGAACTCAAGTCTCCTGCTCTAATACCATGTTGAATTATGTTAAACTACCAATCAATCCAAAAACTTAAGCTGATGGGTTGGGGTAAATTTAATTATATCAACCAAACTTCATATTTTCTAATTTATAGGCCATAGTTTCTACATTTGTGTTAATGCGTCTGGAAACCCAAATGATATTAAGTTGTCTATTTATGAGGTTATGTATCAGTGATCTTATTTGTTGATATTTATAGAGAACGTCCAAAGTACCAAATAAAGGAAGATGTAGAAACACCAACTAATGGTCCTAGAGCTATAAATGAAACATCGGACACGGTCAGAGTATCGAGAAATGTAAGAGAAGAAACTGTGCGTGCCAGGTGGGTAGAACCAAATACTCTCAGTCTCCTGTGGTAGAAAAAACACCAGACATTGTTAATGCATACTAGTAAGCTTATTGAATTCTGACTACTTGATTGCAGCAACCAAAGTAAAATTCCAAAGAATGCAGGATGGGACTTTAGCATTGGGGGACCACATAGTACAGGTACTGTTCGAAGTGTAGTAAAACCACCTCAAATTAGGGAAAGAAAACCAGAAATTCCTTTTGGTCAAGCTGCATCTAGTAGAGTTCCAGAGAGTGGTAACTGGCTAGCTGCATCTGGAAATGCACCACGTAACATAGCAGAAAACGCTAGAGATTCATACAATTTGGGGGATGCAAGTGAAGATGTAAATTCTCCTCTTATTCCATTTCTCTTTGCTAGAAGTGATCTTGCAATCTAATTTGGTTAGTTTGTCAATCAGCTAGATTATGAAAAGCTTGCTTGGCAACAATACTCATGACTTCAAGGACTTTCACTTGTCCGAGAAGTTTAGATAAAATTAATGTATCATTAGGAATTGACTTAATGATATCTTTTTTATAATAAGAATAATTGAGCAAAAAGCTGGACGTTTAATCTAATTATCTATGCAATTGTAGGTTTGTGTAGTAAATCTGGCTGCAATAGCAAGGTTTCAAGGACATTTACTTGTTCCAGAAGTTCTAAATTATCCTTGCTATTGCAACCAAGTTTGGTACTGAAACCTAAAACAAAACCTCAACAGCATGACTGAATATTATGTCTGTTCATTTATCTATTTACCATAGTTTAAAAAATTGGTTTTTAATACTTACTTCTTCTACTTTTGATTATTTTTTATTTTCAATGCTGAACTCGCAGGAAGAGTTATCGGTAAGTGGTTCAGGAACAGTTGTGATCCGGTCTCCCAAGGGGTCTCAGACATCTATTCAATTTCATAGTGAAAGCATTCCGGTGATATTATCTTAAATATAATGATGCTCTTGATCAATTTGAGCTTTGCTATGCATATTTGTTTATGACATCATTGATGTGTTACAGTCTGGAAATGCACAAGCTTATTTTGAGGACACATCTCTTAGTGATACTGTTGTTATGCGTGGTCAACGTGATGATTCCATTTCTCCTCAGACTCCTAAATTCAGACCGGGAACTCAAGAAAAGACTTCAAGTCTGTCTCCTGAAGATAGTGCATTTAACCTTGCGGAGGTTTCTTCTAACTATTCTATTTTGTGTTCTTATCATAATTAAGTGTAGCAATTATTGGTGGTCTGATTATATTGCTACTTATTTTAAATTCAGTCTAGTTGCTTTAATTAGTTACAGTTTGCGAGACAAAGGACTTGCACCAGAATGATTAGAGAGTTTTTTGCTTCTCCCCTTTTCTTGAGAAGAGAGAGTTCTTGTACAAGGCTGGGATGTGCCCTATTTTATGGGATCTCTGGGGAAAGAGAAACAATAAAATCTTTAGAGGGGTGGAGAGAACTTCGGATGATATTTGGGTCATCCTTAAATTCTATGTTTCTCTTAGGGTTTAGGGTCATCCTCACTTGTCTTTTTTGTAACTACCCTCTAATAGTATTTTACTTGACCGGAGCCCCTTCGTAGGCCGTAGGCAGTCTCTCAACTTGTTTGGGTTGCTTTTTTTGTTTGCCTTTTGTTTTGTTCTTTTATTTATTTTTTCAATGAAAGTTCGGTTCACAATTAAAAAGAAACCTTGCAGGCCAAAAACATGCATTCTTAAGATTGGCAAGAATATTCTTCTTTTAAATAAACGATTGCCATGATTCTTGAGTTTTTCTTTTCCTGATGAATGTTATCTTCCCTTTTCAAATACAGCTTTTTAGTAATATTTTGTTGAAGTTCTAAGATCATATATTTAGGATTGTAAGACGCATTCATTTTAGTTAACTTTATCGTTTAATATTAGAGTTGAAAAAATAATTATTAGTTTGTTCCTTATTACCACACAAATCAAAATATGCCTTAGTGCTGTTCAATTACTGATTATGACGTATTTGATGACTGTAGGCAAAGGCTGCAATTCAAGCAGGATTGAAGAAACCTAATGCAAGGGAAAGATCTGCTAATCATAAACTCAATGTCAGGAAGGAAAATAAAACAGAGCAAACAGTGAGTAGCTCTGACTCTTCGAGGTACATCTAAGTGATTGCCAGAATAAATTTTGCTCCACAGAATGTCAGACTGTGCCTGATATTGATAATTTCTCTTGGCATTCTCGTGAACTCTTTGATGCAAATAGATCATTGTCAAAACCTTCTCTATCAATTGACGATGAAGAAGGTGCCAGAATAGCATTGTCTTCTGCACCTCTATCGATTCTGTTTATGTCATCCTTGAAAGAGGTAAGAGCTGATTTGGGTTCGTAAGTTTATTGTATTGAATTTGCTATGTGTAGCCAAAGTAAGCCTGGCTGGTCTGATAATTTGTATGCATTAACGATATCTGCAACAACTGCTGTCCCCAAGGGGTGGCACGGTGGTCGAAGGCTTGGACTTTGAAGGTTTACTCCCCTCAAGTTCCTAAGTGTGAGACTTATCTGTGACATTAATTTGTAGACACCTCATGTGTCTCCATTCCTTGATGTCTCCCGGTGTCTGGCTTAGGGATGGGCGTAGTTACCCTGGGTATAGTGGAGCGAAACTCTGATTTTCCGGTTTCCAAAAAAAAAAATAAATGCAACAACTGCATAGTACTTTTGTGAAGCGGGTTCCATCCTGTTATGCTCTCTCGGTCTCTGCTTTATTCAAGTTATATTAGGATGTGGGAGTAAGACACCAAATCATCCTTGCTTTGTGGGGCCGAAGAAAAGTGGTTATCATTTACTACTCTTGGTGCAGAATTGCTAACGCTTTACCTTATATTTCTCTCTTCCTGTCGTTTGACCAATCCTTTGTCTATTACGTCTTTGATAGAGCTTTTCTTCTCTAAATTGGTTTTATACCCAAAGAAATAAAAGAGACTTATTGATAAATTTAAGTCTCCCATCTTTCAACTATTAGCTACATACTTTCAATCACATCCCATCTGAGAAGAACCTATCCATTTGGCATTATAATGATAAAGGGGCAGTGTTTTAAAAAGCCGAAGGCGCAATGACCCTCTGAGATCTGAGGCACATGCTTTTTTACTTAAGGCACACTATATAAAAAACACAAAAAATTATATAAATGTGTGTATACACAATAAAAACAGTTTTAAGAGACAAATGAAGTTTTAACCTGTCCCATTTATTTTTGCATATGACTATATATTTTAAAGACATTAGATGTCCAGCTCCTTAACAATATTGCTTATTGTACTCCATGCACCACAGGCCCATGTGGATAACGAACTTCATGACAAGGTTACTGTGTCTTTCAATACTTTGATCCCCAGATAGGCTTTTTCTAGGCATTTATTGTATCACCTGAGCTTCAGATTTGATTCCCTAGTACATTGTCCTGTCAAAGTGATAACCAACGTGCCCCATAATTTTCTGTTTATTCAATGACATTTATTTTCTTAGTAAATGTATCGAAAAGTGCAACCTGCTCTTACACGTTGTCATCTTAGGTAATTGCGGATGATTCGGAAGGATCACCTTCTCGTACTGTAATTAATGCACTTATAAATATGGAACACCTAAAACCTGGATCATGTGAGGTTCTTGTTACTAAGTTGCTCCAGAATTTGGCCAGGTTTGTTAGTTCATTTGCTTTCCTAATCTATTCCCCTTTTCAGAATTTCACGCTATGTTAAGTCCTCAAAATTAACCCACAGACACATTTCTGCAGTTCCAAGGAATCTTCACTGAAAGACTTACAAGACTTGGCAACTCGCTTATTAATCAAACAAAAGATAGTTCCTGAAGATACTCAAACTGTTGCAGATTCTCATAATCGCAAAACGCAACCGAGCAGGGAACTTCATTCAAATTCAAATTTGAGCTCGCTTGCTAGATTTTTACTCTCCAGGTTTGTTTTATGATAGTTGTCTCCTTTTTTTGCATCAAATGGTAGAAAAATATTTGGTTCTACCCAAATAGAGTGAAGCACCATTTTAGTTTGTTCTATTTATTAGACTAGGGAATCTCCAGCCATCCATCAACCCATCTTTTTCTCCATCAACCCATCTTTTTCTAAGGCATGCTTGGGCATTCAACACAAACTTAATGTTTGATTTTACATTTTAAACGTGGTTTTTCATATCATAAAAAATTAATTTGGAGTAATTAAAAATATGTTTCAAAATGATTTTGAATATGATAAAAATGACTTTAAGCCTTTTAAAATCACTTCCAAACATTATAGTAGCCTTGCCCATATTCCTGCTCCTTTAATAGGTATTTAGAATTGCCCACTAGAGAAAAGACTTGCCGAACTCTGAAAACATGACATTATATATGTCTTTTTTGTTAGTCGATTTGAGCACAGTTCAACTAGTTGTGAAAACCAAATCTTTTATTTATGTTTGATTAAAGTAGCTAGTGTTTGAAGCATGAAGCCATCTGTAGTAAGTTGAGCATTATCCAGAAGGACTAGAAAGGTATTTTTGTGCAAAGTTTAAAAATAAAAACAATGGAAGTATGGAAATTTGGAAGTTTTGGGACTAAACAGTGTATGGAAGTTATAAATTATGATTGGAACTTCTATTTTTCTGTAAATTCTTTAAGGGAAGACATCATACATTGTTTCTGATTAGTCGCAAATGGCCTTGAGCTAAACTGGCTGGCTTTGTGATTTCAGATGGCAAGGACAGGTGTCACGGGATCTGAGTCCAGCTTAAAAGGGTGAAAACTTTAGTGTATTTGTTTATATTTTTTATTCTTCACGGTGCATTATTTGAGTTGATGTACATACGACGTCGTTGTAAGAAATGGTGTATTAATTATTAATTCTGATTTTTACTTGTGGAATTTTTGTTTTGCTAGCAGCATTTCCTTGAATCTGGGTGCTTGCTATTTTTTGCATTGACAATTTGTAATATTTTTAAAACATCAGATTTATGAATAATTGCTTTTGGAAATTTGGAATGCTGTGGATTGTGGAGAGTTGGAACACTTGAAAGTCGCTGTATATTTGCATATCAATCTTGTTGTTGGTATATTACACGTTTTGCTTACATTCTATTGAGAATTGTATGCATAACACTAACTTACAATTTTAGTTACATTAATCCCTGAATTTAAAAACAAAAGTGGATTTGTCTTTGATTTTTTAATTAGGATGGATATTTATAAATATTAGTGAGTATATTTATGTGTTTTTATATTAATTAAATAATGCTTAATTAAATCCAATATAGCCTTTATGAAATTTCCAACTTTGAAATATTCAAACTTTGTGGAGTTGTCTTAAGAGGTGTTTGAAAGAGGTATTGGATGAGAGCTCAAGGAGTTAGAAATTGGAATTTTTGTAATAGTCTATTTAGATATAGATTTTTATAGAAAAATTGTAGTTACAAACTCGTCAGTTTTTTTTTTTTTTTTTTAAGTGATTACAAATTAAAGAAGGAAAAAAATTCATTTGACATCTCAACATTCGCCCCCCTCCAATCTTCCCGGAAAAAAGTTGTTGGTCCCATTTTCCTCGATTATTCTCATTGAAAAAATAATAATAATAAAAACCTTTCTTGACATTCTTCAATGTGGATATTAAAAAAGAAAGTTGATTTTTATTTTTTTTTAATTTATTTTAAAAAAATAAAACCAATATGCTGAAATAGAAAAAGTTAGAAAGCGTAGGAAGAGCGAGAGCAAGACAGCGGCCATTGATCTTTTAGCTCCAAAACCAGAGCAGCAAAGAGCTCAAATTAATGGCGGCGGCCATGGCCGGAAAATACGTCAAGACCTTATCCTACTCAATCCCCTCAGCCTTTCGCATTCCCCTGTTTCCTTTCCCTCGCCTCCAACATTCCCCCTTTTCTTCCACCATCCATAAAAAACCAAACCTTCTAATTTCCACTTCACTTATTACCCAATTCTCTTCGTCTTCTTCTTCAGTTTTTACCGATTGCACCGCCGCAAAGTATCTAGCCGTCCGTATCCGGTGCCGAAAGGATATTGTGGTGAGCTTCAATCGCCTTCGCTTTTGTTTCCATCTTGCAGTTGTGTTTTGGGTTCTGGGCTTGCAATTTTTAGCTGTTTTTGTCATTGGGTTGCAGGATTTATGACAGGCATCTTTGTTTTTCTATTGTGCAGGATTTGCTTTCAGAAGCTCTGCTAAGTTTTGGTGCGAGCTCTACTAGTGTGGATGAGGATGATTCACGTGGCAGCTCTCATGAGGTGGGGTTCTTTCCCTTGGTGGGTTTTTTTTCTTCTTCATCTTCTAATTCTGAGTGGTATATGGATCTCTACCTGTTACTAGATTTGGAATGCTTTGCAATAGTCATTACTATAGAGATTCTTAAATGATGAGAAATGTTAGGAAGAAAAAAGGGTCTAACAGTGTTTTTTTTTTTCTAAATAAAAATGTTAATACAACTAAACAGCAGTTTACATATCTCATAGCAGATAAAAACTAAAGGCATATAGTAATTTTTATAGAAGTATAATACACTGGTTCCATTGCATCTCAAAGACCGCATGATTATGCAAAGATTTCTGGACACACACAATTCAGTTAATTTGTACAGAACAGTTTGTATTTGATTGATAATGCATGTTATTTTTTCTTGCTCTTTAATTCCAGATAAATCAAAATTACAATTAGATCTCGAGTTTTTTTTTTTGAAACCGAGAAATCGGAGCTTCGCTCCACTATACTCGAGGGGCACCCGTCCCAAGGCCCAGACCCGAGAGACAACAAGGGATTTTACAATTAAGCTCAGTCGTGGGACTCTAACTTAAGACTTCCAAAGAAACATGCCTTGAAAGCCCCACACTTCAACTAACAAGGTTGTCCTTAGGGATGGTCTTCCTATCCATGTGATGCTCATTACATTGTTTGTAACTAGAAGTAGATATGTAGAAAAAATAATTTCATAGATATGGTATGTTGATACCATGTTCTTGACGGTCAAAATGTAATGACTATTGACTAATTTACTTTGTGCAGATATACGTTGACACAATATTCCCAGAGGGTCAAGATGTGAGTAAATGCATCTCATACGCGGCTGATTCTGTGGGCATGAAGGAGGTACCTCTGTACGAAATTACAATTGGTGATCAACATGATTGGTTAAAGAAAGCTCAGGTTTTTCTTACCTGTCTGCTCCTTTTATTGATAACACTTGACTGCATATTACTGAAAAGTTACATGATTCTTGGCCGATATAAAAGCTTACTAAGTTGGTTATGTTTATGAATGTAGCTGTATATTTTTCAGTTTTGGTAAAGTCTATCATTCTTGAGCTGGACCTTATCTGTAATAGGAATTTTCTGTTACTATTATGACAAATAGGAATTTATGCTTGATTTTACTTAATTATCCTGCGATTTTTTCAAGTCAACCAGTGTGATATATGAAATTTGAATCTCTGACCTAAAGGGAATGAGCATGTCAATTACTGCTTTGTTAACAACTAACCAATTTTTCTTATCATATGTTCTTCGCCTTGGGCGGAAAATAAGATATTGCATAATTACGTCCAAAATAGAATGTTTCTAAGGTTTTTCTTGAGAAAAACATTGAACGCATCAATGTTGATGGTTCACTACAATTTCACATGCAGTGATAAAGCTCGACGTTTAAAATTTAGTTACTACTTAAATATAGTTTCTCTCTTGCATTACAGGAATCCGTTCATCCAGTTAAAGTTACTGAGGGACTTTGGATAGTGCCTGAGTGGATAACTCCCCCGGTATAATGATCTAAGCATCCTCTTTCAAGCTTCCTACACTTATCCATATGGTTATCAATCTAAAATTGCAGATCATTTTCCATCAATATTTTGTTTTATAGTTCTTATTCGGGACTGAAAGGATACATGTGCTATCATCTTGTTTACTTCTTCATAAAATTTCAAATTCAGTGTCCTTAATTAGTAGTAGCAGAGAGAATACAATACCCTCTTATTTACTTCATTATCAATTTTCAAGATTAGCAGAGAGGAAGAGAATTTATATGAACAAGTAGAGCTGCACAGCGATAATGCATATAGTGTTAGCTGCATCCCTGAACAACCAGTCTTTTTGGATAGAATTTTCTGGCCGTGAACATTGGCTTGCTAAAAAAATTCAAATTTAAACTTTCATTGAATATAAGAAAAATACTACATTTGATACTCTCAAACAGTCATCATAGAATTACACGTTCTCTTATTTCTATAGGATGTCCATGCGAAAAATATTATTCTCTATCCAGGATTGGCATTTGGAACAGGGGAACACCCAACTACGAAGTTATGTCTACTACTGCTGCACAGCTTAGTGAAAGGAGGGGAACATTTCTTGGACTATGGCACAGGATCTGGCATTCTTGCAATTGCATCACTAAAGGTACCATGTCCAAAATATGTCAACCAAGCTCATACTTCAATGAGCCCTGAGACTCTGATCCAGTACCATTAACATATATACCAAATGGTGCTTTTCTTGATTGTTATGACTTATGGGGAAACAATTGGCGCTGGCTGGATTGTATTCTTTTTGAAGACGATTGTAAATAAAGAAATATGTTCAACTACAGAATTTTCATCGACTGTTCTGACTTGGTGATTAACTAGGCATGTTTCCATTGGAAGCTGAGCGATTGAGAGCGTAAGAGGTGCCCTACAGTACTGGCTTTTGGTGATATTGAACACTTGGTAGAAAATTTAATGGAACTCCATGGTTTTGTGGCATTCACCTTATTTGGCTCTGCCTGAAACAGTTCATATTTTATGCATGTATTGATGTCCGTATACATCTAGAGATTTTCCTTTCGTCTCTAGAATGGCCTGTTATATTTCTCTTCAAGCGATTCATTCTCTTTTGTGCACACCTTAACTCGAGGTGACATCTTTTCAAAAAAAAAAAAAAACACTTGAGGTGACATATTATTTGGTATGATGTCATTTATTTCCCTTGTTATACAATTGCAAATGCAGTTTGGAGCTGCCTTATCTGTTGGAATCGATGTAGACCCCAAAGCAGTTGAATCTGCATATCAAAATGCTGCTTTGAACAATATAGAACCTGAAAAATTGCAACTTCACCTGGTTCCTAGTGATATAGAAGAGTATAAATTTTGTGAAACATATATCGCCGGAAAGGAGAACTTCGACATTGTCATTGCTAATATACTTCTAAATCCTCTGCTAGATTTGGCGGATCAGGTTGTCTGTTACGCTAAACCTGAGGCAGTTGTTGCTCTCTCTGGTATTCTATCCGAGCAGGTATGTTCTAGAACTAGAACCATTGCTCAAAAAATATAAATTTTAGTCCGGTAAAGTTCTCGTCTAGTATGTTTTAAGTTCTTTCTGTTCTAAGCTAGAAAAACCAAATGTCAAAACCTACCAATTTGTTTGAGTTCGTTATCAAACTGTCTGGATGTGAAATATTTCTCTTCTGGGTAATTGTTGCTCAATTAGTAATAAGTGTAAAGTAATGATTTGATATCCTTACCTGGAATGTGTATATGAAATCAGTCTGATGTTGATACAAACACCTATTGGAAGAACATTGTTTGACTCGGGCATATCTTATTTGTTGTGTTCTTGTACATATACAGGTTCCAACAATTATAGAACGGTATTCACAGTACCTGGAAGGCATATCGGTGTCAAATATGGATGATTGGGCCTGTGTGTGTGGCAGAAAGAAAAGGCCGCTTTCTGGGAGCTGAGAGAGTCTCACTCTGCTGTTTCCACAACTCTTGCAGAAGAAAGACTAATTTGATGAAAGAATGTCTTGCAGTTCTCAGGTAACTCCTGCAGTTTCTACAGACCTGCTGTCATGTTGCCTGATTAATTTGACTGTAACATTTTAATGAGAAAATTACATCTTAGTCCTTGGATGAAGTTTCTATTTGGTCCCTAAGATTCAAAATCAAACACTTTTACCTCGAGACCTTTTGAACCACATCCTCAAAAAATTTAAATTAATCTAATCATCATCCTGTTGAGGATTTTGTTACGTTACCGACAATTTTGCTATCTCAAGGACTAAAGTTGAACATTATTGAAATTTTAAGGATAAAAGTGTTTGATTTTGAAACATAAGCACTAAATAGAAACTTCACCCAAAACTTATAACTAAAAAGAAAAAGGTATTTTCCCCTATTTTAATTAATAGTTTCTAATCTAAGAGATGTGTCACATATTGTTCTCTCGACCCCCTCTTTTTTTATAGGAAACGATAAACCTTCATTGATGAAATGATAAGTTACAAGACCTATCGAAACATTACAAAAAACTATGCCATTGTGATATCAACGTGGTAAGATCATGGTTACAAAAAGGGAGATAGTGTGACACCAATATAGCGCATAATAAGTAACTGTTTCACGAAAAATTAGTTGATCCTTGGGAGAGTGATCCTCCTTGAAAAGCCTGTTGTTTCGCTCCCTCCAGCAGCACCATAGGAATGAGTATATAAAGTTGAGCCATAGAGTTTCCTTCTCGCCTTTGAAAGGATGACCCATAATTATGTATCTAATGAGACCTGAAGCATGATTGGGCAGAGGAGTAGACCATTTGAATTCCGATAAAATGTGACTCCAAAAATATGACGAGAAGCTACAGTACATGAAAAGGTGTTCCTGTGATTCCGAATACTGGTAACAGTGGATACAAACAGATGGCTGAAGTTCACTGTTGGAGAATTTTCTTTGCAAATTGTCATTTGTGTTAAGGACACCTCTGCTGAGTTCCCAAATGAAAATCTTAACTTTCTTTGGTTGTGGACCCTTCCAAAGTCTGATATAGAATTCTCGGTCCAGGGGGTTAACATTATGGGAAGCCATCTTCTTGTATGAGATCTAGTGGAGAAGATCCCTGAATCTACGAGCGACCAAATCCATGAATCATCGACATCAGAGAGCTCAATTTGGTCAAGGATATTACATAAAAGGCCCCATTCCTCAGCTTCAGCATCGTTAAGATTTCTTCTAAGAGTCAAAGACCAACTAGTGGAATTTGCTGCAAAAATCCCGTTGATTACCATCAATTTGTTGGTAGTTAAATGATATATGAGAGGAAATCTGTTACATAGAGCATTATCATCCATCCACCTATCTAGAGATGTCCACGGGGCGGGGCGGGGCTGGAGAATGGCTTCCCTGTCCCTGCCATAAAATTCAATCCCCATCCCCAAAAAAATCCCCGTTTTTTTTCTCGGGGATCGGGGCGGGGATTCCCCGCAGAGATTTTTTTTCAATTTTTTTTTTCTTTTTCATGTTTTATATATTCTTTGAACAAAAATTCAAAAAAACTAGTTTTTTTTAGAAAATATTTATGAGTTTCAACTACAATGTTAATTATCAAAGAAACTATTCATATGTATAGATAATATCACCAAAAAATATTTATTTATTTTTTTTAAGAAAAATATATATATATTTTTTAAAAAAAAGATAAACAGGGCAGGGATCGGGGAATACAATCCCCGTCCCCGGCCCCGTTTAGTCAACAGGGATTTTTTCTCCTCCGTCCCCGGCCCCGTTCCCCGCCTAATCGGGGATTTCCCGCGGGAAAAATGGACATCTCTACACCTATCCTCCCAAAGTAAAGTTTGATCACCCCTTCCCACCTTGTTAACAATGTTTGTAGTTATAAGGTTGCTATGCATGGCAATGCCCTTCCAAGGCCCTTTTGCTGTGTGAATGGCGAATTTGGCAATTTTCTTATCGATATTCCCCTTGTACTTGTGCAGAATAGCCATCTTCCAAAAGGCTTCTTTCTCGGTGCCATATCTCCAATGCCATTTAGTAAGAAGAGATTGATTTTTTAGTTTAATGTCCAGAATTCCTAAACCCCCTTCCTCAATAGGAGCTTTCACAGTATTCCATCTAACCAAATGACTGAGGGACCCACCGTTCTTTCCTCTCCATAGATAGTTACGATATAATCTTTCCATGCTGTCGGAGATTTTTGTAGGCACTTCAAAGAGAGAGAGGTAGTAAATGGGAATGTTAGATAGAGTGGCATTAATCAATGTAAGCCTTCCTCCTTTAGAGAAGTTGTTCCATGACTGCAGCCTTTTTTCAATTTTTTCGATCACCACATTCCAGAAGTCCACCCTCTTTGGATTATCATTTAAGGGCAGACCCAAATAAGAGGCAGGCCATGAACATACTGAGAAACCGTATGGTTGAGCAATGGCCAAAGATTCTGCATAGTCAAGCCCAATAAAGAAGAGAAGAGAATGGTGTCGTCAGCAAATTGTAAATGTGTAATAGTGAGCTTCTATTGATTCTCACCGACGAAAACATCTTCAATATTACTAGCCGATTCTTCTTTGATCAGCAATCTACTGAGGCAGTCAACAACAAATGTAAAAAGGAAGGGAGAGAGAGGATCTCCTTGTCTAAGACCACGAGTGGCTTTAAATTTGCCTCTAGGCTTTCCATTAATAATGATAGAGAAGTTTGTTGATGATATACAACCATAGATCCACTTTCTCCATCTGGTGCTGAACCCATTTTTCATCATAATCGCATCAAGGAATTCCCAATCAACCATATCGAACGCCTTCTCAATGTCAAGCTTTAGAACCACACTTCTTTTTCTTTCGATTCCATTCATCTATGATCTCGTTAGCTATAAGGGATGCATCTAAAATCTGCCTCTCTGCCACAAATGCTGATTGGAATTTAGTAATGGTGTCGGGGAGCACTTTCTTAAGTCTCTCTGATAAGACCCTTGCAATGATCTTGTAAAGGCATGTAGTAAGGCTAATAGGCCGATAGTCACCAACCATACGAGCTTCAGACTTTTTAGGAATCAAACAAATGTAACTCGCATTCACACCTCGGTTAATGATACCCTTCTCAAAACAATCCTTGAAGACTCCCTTTATGTCTTCTTTGAGGATGTTCTAAGATTTTTTTAAAGAATTTAGAGGTGTATCCATCAGGCCCCAGTCTTTTGTTGACTCCAAGAGATTTAACCGCCAATGTTATCTCCTCTTCTGTGAAAGGCATGTCTAATGCACCCCTCTGTATGGATGTAATGGGGCTCCAATCATTAATGTAGGGCAAAGGGCCAATGTTATCTTTCTTGCTGTAGAGCTTCTCATAAAAGCCGATAAATTCCCTCTCAATATCTTTATCATTGACCAAAGTCATCTGTGAAAGTCCACCAAATATGTTTCTTCCTTCGTGAGAAAGTCCACCAAGCCTTGCACTGAAATTCAGAGCTAGAAACTTCCATAATTTTGCATCTAAAATGAACTACTAAGGACAAGCCCCCTTTCCTTCATTCCGTCCCTACCTGTATTAAGAGGTTATGAAAAAGCTAAGTAAGGAATTTGAAATAAATTTATGAAATCTTTTTTTTTTTAGTACAAGTTGGGAGAGGGGGACTACAAACCCTAATAAATTTTATGAAATCTTGAATCATATTTTCTATATCATTCTACTTTAGATGGGATTTTCTTTAGATTATAGTTTTTCCCTGTTGCATGTATAGTCCGAGACACTTTCTTTCTTATGTCCATCAAATCAAGTGTTCGCTACATTTTTTTTCTCCATAAATATCTTATAATATGTCCACAAACATTTTCTTTTCTTACTCTTCTCAGTCTCTTGAGTCTTGCTAGGATGAGGCAACTGCCACGTTTGTTGGGAGAGGACAACTTACCTTACGTGGAAAATGCAATCAACTAGCCATTTTGGAAGGTGGCATATCATGTAAAGTTGTGAACAATGCTTCAACCATTGAGAATCATATGCAATCAACTATGAAGTTCCATATTTTATTATTGCAGGAGCAGAACGATGGACATTCATATCACTTTAGTTGATCTAGATGAGATGCAGACATTGCTTCAACCATTGAGAATCATTATTCATGATTTATAATTGTACGAGGACGAAAAGATGCTTTTTGTCTTAGCAATACGCTAACTGTAACTTTATGTAGTTGAGTATTTACCTTGGTGTTTTTAAAAATTAAGGTTAAATTATTAAAAATACATAAAAATTATAGAGAATTGGTTTCAGTAACATCCCCAAACATTGGAAAGTTTTACTCTAACCTTTGTAGTTTTGTTGTTAGATTCAAACATACATTCTCAATTATTCACAATGTATGTTTGTGTTAGATTTGCATGTTTGTTTATCTTTTAAATTCAAAAAAAGATACATTTTAAAATCTACATATGAGCTAAGCTTAAAGGTCAAAAAGTTCTAGGTTCGAAATTCTCAATTATTATTGAATTTAAAAAATACCAAAGATATACTTCAAACTTCTTTCACTTATCCAAATTTTTCATGCATTTTAAAATCTATATGAGCTAAGCTTTGTTTGTATTTTTCATGCATTGTCATCTTCCTCCTTTCAAGTGCTCTTTCGTTTATGATTTTTTTTACTGACCCCAACACCTCGAATTTCCTCTCATAAATGCCTTGCAAACTTTTATAGATTCCTAAATTTACCACATATGAGTCCCGGATTGATCAAATAAGCATCACAAACGTAGACATGTCATATTTCATCCATGAATTTAACGACAAAATCCTTCGAAGGTCGCGTTGAAACAAATTTCAATGAGTTCAAACTTTTCACAATTTGAAGATATAATAAAAACCAACTCCATAATTTAGGTGTCTTTATAAATTTGAATCTTGCTGTCTCAGTTTGTAAATATTTTTCAGCTATGCAATGCAGGATTTTTTAGTGCTCCAAGCCAATGCTGGTCTATTGTTAGCTGTAAGAAGAAAAAAACTAGTTCAAACCATTAAACTCTATAAACTTATGTTCATGTAACTCACATCTTATAAACCATAAATTAATTCTTACACAAAATTGTTAATTTACACACAATTAACAAAAACTAACAAAAAAAATACAAAAACTACTGTTTCTATATAACAATTCTTTGAGTTAAAAAATTATTACTTTTAGCATATTATTAGTAAAAACTTAGTTAATGTAAAAGAGTATACATGAAAATTCTAGAAGATAGAGAAAAGGAGTGAAAACTCAGGAACCGAACTGAATAAATTGTACCAATAGATTCACCACCTGGGATTTGTTTATTCACAATAGCATCATAGTATGTGAAAATAATTATGATCCTAAACTGACCTCTATACCAGGTGTTGCATCACAAGGAAAACTATATAAGGCTTTGTAATATTGAGGATCTCGTTTGATCAAATGGTCATTTTGATCATTGTGATGGAAAAGTAAACGGACAAATACTAACCAGTTGGCTGGACTAATTATTCTTCATGTTTTAAAGTGTATAGATCATTGGCAAAACTTTACAAACTTTCAAATGGCCAGCACCGGGATCATAATAGTTGGCTGCAACATCACGAATCTTTTGTCACCGCCTGAGTTGCCTTCTAGTCAAAGCAGGAGCTCTCTTTGGGATGTAGACCTTGTAGTTCACCTGAAATGAATAATTGCAGATCCATCCTAAGAAGTTCTTAGTAAAACTAGTATCTGGGGCACCCCCATGGTTCGGGTTTAGTTGGATTAGGAAATTTTTTTGTACCAACCCAAAGTTTTGGGTTGGCCAATTTGCCGACCCATCCAACCCTATGTATTAGAGCAAAGTTTTCGGGTTGGTTGGAGGGTTATCAGGTTGTATTTATCTTCTTTTTTTCTCTTCAAAGTCCCACTCATAATCCATAAATATGAAAATATAT